>JAGFMF010011401.1:2285859-2456765 GCA_019455555.1 Galemys pyrenaicus
GGAGGGAGGGGGAGGGGAAAAGAAGGGAAGGGGAGGGATGACAACAGGAGGAAACAAAATTTGAGTTGCATTGTATAACACTAAGACATAAGCAAACATTTGTGAACTTTAAGGGAAATGGGATCAATTGCCTGGATACAGGAAAATAATTATAAATATGTATAATATTTTGATGTAAAGAATATATATTTTCATACTAAGCAGATGTATAATCTGAAAAATAACCCAGTGAGTTTGAAATTTAGATAAAGTCTTGAGAAATCTCTGACAGGCCTGCTCAAAGTCATCAAATATCCTTGAATGTGGAGAAGTGACTGAACTTGATTTCTGACATAAAATTTTTGCAAAGCCTTGGGACTGAGAGCAGCGACTGGCTGTCCACACCCTCTGTCCCTGTGTCTGAGAATAATTCAAGCCCACAAAAGAGAGAGCCGTGGAGCTTACAGTCTATCCTGGCCTTCAGATTCCAGATAAAATTCAAAGGGGAATAAATTCCAGTAACAGAGAAGGACCATCCCTAGGTAACAAAATTAGGCCTTCCTTGAACAGTGATGTATCACAAAGAATCAAATATCTCACCGAGATACGGATAAGAAAATCACTCTGACTCAGGAATAGGTGAGCAAAGGAAGTAGCCTCTTACTTTGCTTCCGCTCAAGGAGGGCAGTGATAAATAACTCTTCGCCCAGCTACATGTCCCAGGCCTTCTCTCATTCCTGGATGCCTCCCCCACACCATTCCTTTATTCCCACCACATAGGATTCCATGGTATGGATGATGGAAATTCTGGATCTCCTAGTAAGGTGCCCTAGTCCCCTGTAAGAATTTAGTGGATCCCCGCTGTGAATAGTGCCCTGACACACACTCCCAGGGCACAGTCCCATCTCCCCCTTGCCCTCCAATACCACCTATCATTTTATGGGCTCTCCAAGCACCCAACTACCAGCTTGGGGCCTGGAGATAAACCATCAGAAGTTTCTTGAAAAAGGTGTATGTAAGCTTGTAAATAAGAAAATCAAGGTTTGGAAGGAGCCCACATTAACCAACAGAAGCTACAGCATGATCCTACATGCAAGTTTGGAGTCCACTTATTCCCACTTCTCCAGCTACGAGACCCAGCAGCACGCCAGGCCTTGCAAGGGGGACTCCTTCCATTTCAGGGCTATTTCTGTCCTCAGTAACAAGAGTGTTGTAGAAGCTGATCCTAACTCATAATAAATAAATGTAACTTATAAATGTGACTTTAAATAAAAACAGAATCTTTGCAGCTGTAGCTAAGGATCTTGGGAGATCACTCTGGATTGTGGAAGGAGCCTAAGTTTAATGATTTGTGAACTTGTAAGAAAAGGATGGGAAGGAGAGGAACTCGCGACACGGAGCACAGCAGGAAGATACCACGTGAAGACAGAGACCACAACTGCAGCAATGCAGCACGAGCCCAGAGCATCAAGAGCTCCCAGAGGCTGGAGGGGCAGAAAGGGTCCTCCCGAGAGCCTTCAGCAGGCACACGGCCCTGCAGACACCATGATTTCAAGTGTGGCCTCCAGAACTGTGAGGAGACAAATTTCTGACACTTAAAGTTCTAGGTCATTTACCAGAGTATGTTGTGAAATGCTCAGGCAACATGCAGTCTGGTTCTGACTTGGGTGTTTTCTGCTGGCAATGCCTGTCCTGGCCTGGCAGGAGGCACTGTCGGGCCATAGGTCAAAATGGTCTTTCATGAGGTGACCCATGAAAGTTTGGGTGACTCTGTAGGAGAGGGAAAATGCTATACTAAAGTGGAGCATTACCGAAGTCAGACTTCAAGCAATAGCAGGAGTGGGGGTACAGCCTGGTTAGCAGCACAGGACAGTAATGCACATCAGCCCCACCCCCACCTGTCCTGGTCTGCCTAGGTCACCAGCTTGACCTTCTTGGAGGTTCTTTTTATTAAAAGATTTATTTATTGATGCATAGAAGAACTGGGATACAGGCCAGAGTTGTGGGTGGTGAGAGGATTCACCAGATATAGAGTGTGGAGCAGAACAGGTGGATCAACAGAAATACACTGTTGAGGGGAGCAGCGGGCAGGCAGGAGAGGTCTGCTGCACCATGTGGTTCCCCTCCCTGGCTGGGGATCGAACTCATGCTGCAGTGGCTGCGAATGCTTCACAGTGCAGTGCTTAACCCCTTGCGCCACCAGGAAGACCCACCTTCTTGGAGATTCTTTGGTCACAGATGCTCACAGCTAAGACTTTACTGCCTCCAGAGCAAGCTAAAATCGTTTGCTTCCTCCATCTGCTGCTGCCCAGAGCCGGCTGGACTCGACTGGACCCTAAGCCTCCGGGGTCACCCTGAGCATCGCTGATTCTGGGGCACTTGGCTCAACTGCCTGGAAATGCTCGTGCCCAACCGTGACAGTCACGCATCCAAAGCTCCTGCTCCCGAAAGTCCAGATGAGTTTCCGTGTGTCATTCACTCTGCAGCCGAGTCGGTAGAACTTCCTACGTGCCGGCCGCTCTGCTGAACACCATGAGAGGGTTACAAAGAATTGGAGAGCTGCAGTAGCAGAAAATACGACTCAATCTCAGGCTCCAAAGATAATGCTTAGACATTGTGGATTTGAATATTAATACAACTCATTCAATTATTCATTGAGCTATTTCTTGAGTGTGACCCTCTACTCAAAGCTGAATCGACAGTGCAAAAAAAAAGCAGGTAAGTTTCCTGCCCTCCCAGAACATCACAGAACCAACAGGTGAATTAATAATAACAATAATTACAGCAGCAGCAAAGCTCTCATCTCCTGGGCTGGACAACCTCACCGAGATAGGTCATAGTATTTTCCTGACTCACCAAGAAAGAAACTGAAGCGTAAAGAATTTAAATATCTGTGACTCTCAGAAGTGTTTTTAGTTGGTGATTAATTATTTTAAAAGTTGGAAACATTTGGGGAGATGATGACTTCTGAGGACACTCTTTCTTGGATGTTACTTGGCAGGATTTGAGGTTTCTGCAAGTGAAAGTTCACAAGGCATTAAAAGTTAAACAGAATATTGGATCATCATCCTGCATTTCCTCTTGGACTGCTGATAATAAATGAACCTTTTTTATTTTTAAATTAAAAATCTGGCCAAGGTCACACAACTCGTAAGTGGCAGAGCCCAGCCTCAGACCCTGTCATTGGGCTCCAAGGTGAGTCCTCTTGACCATGACATTTGCTAAATGAATCACATGAAGTCAGTTTGCCCCTGTCAGAAACCTGAGTTCACTCCAATTAGCGAGCATAGAATGAAGGTGGCTGGTTTCATTCGCCGACTTGGCTTTGAGATTATGCTGCAATGCAGTGTGGTGATATCGTTGAATTATTAACTAATGCCTCTTTTTTGCTTATTGGGATAAAACCCACATAACCTAATGAACTTTCATAAAGTGAACAATTCAGTGGCATTTAGCACATTCACAACGCTGTGCCTCCACCACCCTATGCAGTTTCAGAACAGAGCTGATGTCTGCTCTCACCTGGAATTCCCCTTCCTCCAAGCTGAAAGGCCTCAGAGACAGAAGGGACACACAGACACGCAGACAGAAAACAATGGTCACGTCAATGTTTGTATCCCCTCAAAAGTCACCTGTTCCAACCCTGAGTGCCCAAAAATCACAATGGTATTCAGAAGCAGGACCTTTGTAGGCAATGAAGTCCTGCGGGTGGAGGGCTCTTTTTTTTATATAAGATTTATTATTATTATTATTTATGCATACAAGAGCTTAGGTACAGGCCAGAGTCACGGGAGATGAGAGGATTCACCAGAGACAGAGTGGAGAGCAGAACAGGCAGATCAACGGAAGTACACTGCTGAGGGGAGCAGCGGATGAGGCAGGAGAGGTCTGCTGTGCCATGTGGGTCCCCTCCCTGGCCGGAGATCGAACTCGCCCTGCATTGCAGTGGATGCTTCACAGTGTGGCGCTCAACCCGCTGTGCCACCAGGGAGGCCCTGGAGGGTTCTTATAAAAGAGATACCCCCTCCCTCCCAGAGCCCCTTCACACCTTCGCCACGTAGTGCGCGGCGAGAAGCTGGGTCATGAACAGAAGGTGGCCGTGCCGAGCTGGGGGACACGAGCCTGGAGCAGACGGATAGAGGCAAAGGACCGCAAAGCGAGCCCAGACCCCTCTTCTAATGGAAGAGAGTACTTTCTAGAAAAAAAAAAAAACTCTAAAAACGCTTGTATTCGGCACTGTATATATAAAGAAGTATGTTCTCCCTGAAAAACATTCCCCAAACTGCTGAGGGGTGAAGAGCCTGCGTTCAGACGCCAACGTGCAGACCGCGGTTCGGAGCCCGGTGCCGGCTGCTCTCCCCGAGCCAAGGCAGGTTGTTGCTCCGCGAGCCTCGTGTCCTCATCAGCGGGCGGCACGACCCTCTCTACCCCACCCGTCTTTGGTTTTTGTGTTATTTTTAATCACTTATTGAGGTGAAAGTCACATAATGTAAAATTACCCCCACACATTTAATAACACGCTGGCTGAGTACATTTCTCAATGTCGGGCCACCGCCTCCATCAAGTCCCCAAATAGAGTCATTCTGAGGATGAGTCCAAGCACGTGATGTGGCTGGCACCTCTGGGCATGGAATAAGTAGACGTCTTGGGGATGAACGGGGCTTTTTGTTTGACCTGTGTCAGAAAGGACGGCTCTCGACCCGAGCCCCGTACCTGCAGGTGGGCGGGCTCCAAGAGCAGAAGCAGGGACCCCAGGCGGCTGTGGTGGGCATCTCGGCTTGCCAGCTTCCAGGGCATCCCAGCTGCCACAGTGGGACCCTTGGCCTTGGAGGAAGCCGCAGAGGGACGCCCCGGGGGCCCTGGCCGGCACAGCCACTTCCCCAAAGAACAGCGCTCAATCTGGAGCTCGACTTTCGTTTCACTCCTCTTCGTTTCACTTGCCTTCCAGATCAATTTGCTTATATTTTTAATTAATTTAGAGCTTAATTAGTTTGATTTTTAAAGGGCGTGCAATGGTTCCAAAGGGTGTCTCGGGACAAAAGCAAATGAAGGCGCAACCTAATGAAATGAAGGCATTTCTCCCCGCGGCGCCCCAGGCCCTCCGGGCAAGGAGAGACCACGAGACCCAGCACCCGGGAGCCCCTGGCCTGGGAATGAGAGGAACGGCACTGTACCCCGGAAGAGCCATCCCCCAGACCAAGGGAGCCAAGAGGCCGCGGTGCACTGTCTCGGATGGGGCGTGGCAGGGACAGCGGCTGTGGGCGCCACCCGGGCTGGAGTCTCAGCTGGGACCGCCGTCACCGCATCTTGGCTCACGCGTCTGGGGCGTGTGCTGGCCCAGACCCCACTCTGCTGCCGGCCGGAATGACTGCGCTAGGCGTCTCCCTGTAGCTGCCGTGTGGATGCTGGAGCGTCCTTTAAGCAGGAGAACAGACGAGCCGGTTTCCGACAAGAACGGGCGGAAGTCACGCACTTGAGGAGATAGCGCCGGAAGTCCTAGAATGGCCCCCACCACGCCCTGTCTAGAAGGTCTTCACGCCCGGCATCCCTCACTGAGCACCACGTTTTCAAGATTCCTGCGTGTTGTAGTGTGTGTCGGTGCGTCGCTCCAAGCGACTGAGTAATCGTTCATGGATGGACAGCAAGAACGGTCCTTTTAAATCAACTCATTAAAGAATCTGAGATCTGCTATTCTTCATAAACTGACACAACGCATCTTATTCTGTTGTTTTATTAGCAACAAGACAATTTTGTCAAGAGACAGCCCTATGAACCCCCAATATGTAAAATCTGGGAACCCCCCATGTGGACCTTCCACGTGAGACTTCACAGAGCTGAGGGCAAGGAGGTGGAATGGCAGGCCTCTCCCACTTCACTCTCACTTTCCACTCTTGGTTGGTGGGCCCGGGCCCAGACTCCAAGAAAAAAATTGAAAACCAATGATTTAAGACACTGCATGCAGAAAGCCTCTTTGTGAATTCCAGCATGATTTGCATAAAAAATGTAAAGGAAAGTCTGGAGTGAGCTCTTAGGCTCTTCAAAGATTAAACTTATTAAAAAGATTACTTTTTAAACTTATTAAAAGATTACTTTAGAAGTGAAAAGCACCTCAGAAATAGCTATTGGAGAATATTAATTTATCTCTGTGCTAAAGGCAGCTGGGATAAGGTCAGAGGGCTGAGTATAAATTCTAGCTCCAGATAAAAAAAAAATTTCTCTAAGCCCTTGTTGGACACATTTCCCACAAAACAGCAATAAGACTTTCCTACCAGTTGTTACGAGAACTGAATGGGGCAAGAATTGGAAACAAAAACTAAAAAAAAAAAAAAGAATGACCAAGAAAATGTCCCTGTACAAAAAAGGATTGGACAATTCATATAAAAGATACAACCATAAAATATTATATTAAGAATACTTATTGTGTGAAAACATAATAGATTGCAAAGAAAAATAAAGGAGACATCAAAATATACTGCTGCATGTGCCACAAATTTTATAAATCTATGCACCTTATAATTGCACATAAATATTTAATTGTATAATTATCCATAAATCATTGACAACCTATAAGCAGGTGTAATCTACATGAGTATATATATGGGTATGTAGATGAATTTTTAAACCACAAAATTATTCTCCAGATACTATGTGTGGCAATCTCTGGGAGTAGAAAGAGGAGATATGTTTAATCTTTGAGTTTTCTATGGGACATTTTTATTTTTTGCAGTAAGTGTAATTGTTGGTAATTAGGAGGTGAGCTAGCTACCTCCTGAAATGAGGAGCCCCAGGAAGTGATGAATCTGCCTTTGTCTTGGACAACAGCACAGTAATCTTGAATCTGCAGGACCTAATTTTAGTTTAGTATTTAGTTATATAAAAATAGAACAATCAGCTTTAAACTGAACCAAATGGTTTTTTGGGTTTTTTTTTTTTTTAGATGAAATCATTTGGCTATGACAAGTGGTTAAGCTACCTGGTTTCCAATAAAGTCTGTACCTCCAAATACTGGCCAAAATTTGTGGCCAAGAAAACAACGTCGTCTTTCATCCTAAGGGTCCTTTTGGATTGGCTGGTCATTTGCCCTTCATCTGAGCTCTACTTTCATCTTAGAACATTCACTCTGTATCTCACAGTTCCATTTTTCTAGCAAATTCAAAACTAATGCCAGATGCCAAGCGATTTTCTTCCCTCTTCCAATACTGTAGGAGAGCAACAGATCTTCCAGATGTGGGAATTCTCCTGACAGCTCCAAAAATGATGGATGAGCCGGAGTCTCAATTCATCAGAATATCAAGGTATGAGGCTGACTTCTGCCACTCAATCTTGTCATCTGAGTCATCTCAAAGTGTAAGATCGCATTGAAGTCAGGAAACAGAAAGTACTGTAGGTCTTGTCAAAGCCGGGTGCACACGTCCATTCACCAAAGTTGGTACAAGCGAGGCACTGAGGGAACAGTTAATTGGACTATTTGCTCAAGGTGAATTTGAACAAGAAACAAAAGAGGCTGCAGACAGGTGCATATGAAAACCAGATCCCATCTCTGCACTTCCCCGCTATACCTAGGCCGTCTCTGATGGCATGAACTCACGTGGGCAAAGCTGACACTGTGACAGGTCACTTTCTCTCCACTTGTTCCCTGCAACTGCGGTGGCTTTTGATCCTGCTCTTTTCCTGAAGAGAAACAAGAGGTGAATTCCTGTTCCCAGCGGTGACCTCTCCTCTTCTTCCAGTGATACAGTCCAATTTTCATCACTCTCCTCAAGATCCTTATCCAGTGATCCAAATTCCTCGATCTGAGGAGGCAATGATCTCTCATTTCAAGATGATTAAGATCTTCAGGTCTGAATACTTCAATTTCTTCTCTGTTCCTCAACTTATACCTCCATCATACCTTCTTCTGATCCCACTTAAACTGGTTATGACTAGGAAAAAGATGGTTCAAACAAGTTCTGACCTGTTCAAACCAATTCAAACTGGCTCAAACTGTTTCTGACTAACTAAAGTCAGTTCTGACTATGTCGAACTAGTTCTAACCATATAAAACCACTTCCAACAGATTTTGACTGCTTCAAACCAGTTCTGACTAAGGGAAAAAAAAAAAAAACAGTTCAAACTGTTGTTTTTTAAGATTTATTTTTATTTATTTATGCATACAAGAGCTGGAGTATAGGCCAAAGGTGTCGAAAGGAGGTAGGGGAGATGAAAGTATTCACCAGAGACAGAGTGGGGAGCAGAACAGGCAGATAGACTTAAATACACTGCTGAGGGGAGCAGTGGGTGAGACAGGAGAGGTCTGCTGGGCCACGTGGGTCAACTCCCTGGCCAGGGATCCTATTTGTGCTGTGGTGGATGCTGATAGCCACATAGTGCTGAGAATTAACCCCTGTGTCACCAGGGAGGCCCCAGTTCAAACTGTCCTTTTTTTTTTTTTTTTTTAAGTTTATTGAGGAGAAAAGGAACAGAAATAAAGTGGGACTCGCAGGCCAGTAGAACCAGGTCAGGGAGGGGCAAGGGAGCCCCAGTTCAAACTATCTTAACTAGTGTTGATCAGACCAAATTAGTTCACACTGGTTTTGACCAGCTAAAACCAGTTCTATCTGTTTTTAACCTGATAAAATCATTTCTGACCAGTTGAAACCTGCTGATCTTTTCAAACTGATTCAAACCATTTCTGATTGATCTAACAAGTTATGACCAGATCAAGCCAATCCAAACCACTTCTGACTGGATCAAACCAGTTCAAGCCTGTTCTGACTACTTCAAGTCAGTTAAAACTGGTTCTGGCCTGAGAAAACCATACCAAACTGACTCAAACCAGTTCTGACTGAATCAGACTTCCCCAGTACTGAATCTGGGATACCTCTATAGCTAGTTTTAACCATTAGGATACAGCAGAAGCTGTGCCTCTTTCTCTCTCCTTGACTTGGAGATGGCTCCCATCTCACTTTGTCCTCATATGGTCTTTCTTAAGACCAGTCATATGGAAGTAAGGTTCACTCATGAACTCATTTAATCTTATTATCCTCTTTAAAGACCTTATCGCCAAATACATTCTAAGATCCTAGGTGATGGGACTGCAATATAGGAACTCGAAGAGGGACACAATATAGCCTGTTTGAGAATCATTGAATGCACGTGCTCCTTGGACACAATCAATAGCACACTGTTGTTTCCCTGAATCTTAGAATATTCACATGCAGATAAAATTACACATTTTCTAAGATCACTTTGACACAAGGTTTTGTCTGAAGATGTAAGGCAATCACTGAAAAAGAAATCATGCCTTTTATGCAAATCAGAGTAAGAACAGAGTATGTCTGCATGTAAAAACCCCAAATAATCTATTTTCAAGTCTTAGAGCAGTAAATTGCTGACTGTTATCTTCCTTGAAAAATACAAAACCTGTAGATTAGAAGCAATGCTGAAATTTGTTTTGCTTGGTGGTCTTTTGTTGTTGGATTTGTGTTGGTTTTTGTTGGTTGTTTTTTTTTTTTAACCTGTAACTTAGCATTTCAGAAACTTCTGATGCATGTTGCCAAGCTACACCCTCTAGTGGTCAGATCCATGTACACTGCCTTAGAAAAACAAACGTCCATTGTCTGCACCATTTTTTAGTCCTAATTCCTATTGTTTGACTGTCCTGGATTCTGGTCCTGACCCAAGTCCTGTCCTCTGCCTGACCTTGTTTCTCCTTGTCCTTGACGAGCAAGAATTTAGGCGGGTCTTCAGACAACAGGAGAGAGTTACCTGATCCCTTAGGTATTGGGGAGTGCCCACAAGAAACCAGAGAAGCATCTAATCTGAATCAGCACTGAATTCAGATTACCTCAATGCTGACTCACCCGCCTGCACCTCTAAGGCCCCAGCATGTTCTCACAAACCCTTCCCCATGAGACCAGGTGAAGCCCATGACCCTCCACCCTTTCCCACTCTTGAGACGACGTTTCTACGGGTCGGCCAGGCCCCGCTCTCAGACGCCTCCAGCTGGACCTCCACACTAGAGTTGTCTTTGGGTAATCCAGGCTGGAATAGGCCATCAGGGGTGGTCCTGGCGGTCTGAGGAGTCTGTCCCTCCCATTCATGCAAGAATTACACCCCCCAGCCCGCACCTCAGCCACCATGGCAGACCTCTTTATCTAGCCACATGGAGGAGGATGGGAGAGAGGACACAGGGTGGGCACATGTGCTGTGACCCTGAGAGGCAAGGACACTCAGGTGGTGGGCAAACAGGCCCCCAGAGGAAACGAGAAGCACATGATAGTGGTGATTTTAGCTCAGCCCCCCAATCAGGGGAGCCTCCCTTCATGTGCAGAACGATCCTTACTAGGACTCTAGTTTTTGGAGACAAAAACATATGAGGAAGTGAGCAATAAAAAATGACCCCACTACATAAGAGACTCTCAGCAGACTGATTTCTTCTCCCCGCCTCCCCCGTCCCCCAAGTGCCCTAAGCTCTTGTCATTTCTGGTGATTGCTTATGCCCAAAGACTTCCTGCAGGCTCCAGCTTCAGAACCTTGACACATGCTGTCCCTTCACCACCAGTGCCTGCCCTGCCTGTCTAGCAGGAAGTCTTATGTAGCATTAGCACCTGGTGCCGATGTTATAGTTCCCAGAACACCCCTGACGCCCACTTCCCAGCAGCACTGACTTTTCCTTCATTAGGGCCCTACCCGTTACCGCTCACTTGGGCACCTATTTCTGTCTACACTTCGAACCCTGAGGGTTGGGTCTATACCTAAGACAAGGCATGTGTTGAGTAAGCGGTGGTTTAATGTAGAAATAAAAGAATGAAAAAGTCCAACCTGCTTTGATTTCTGCTCCCCAAAAGATCTTCCACCACCACCCCCCGCTGTTCTGAGCACCCCTCCCCATAGGGATTACATGTCCCTGGGAGGACTCACGGGCATCTGAAGTCTCTTCTCACAGGGAAATTTCTCCTTTTCATGGATGACTCCCACAAAATGCAAATAACCACCTCTTCATGGCCTGAGAAAGCTTTTATTTAATCTAACTGGCAGATGTCTTAAATGCAAATAAAAGTACAGCATGAAAATGCAGGGGAGCTGAGCCCCCTCTTCCTCGCAAGCTCATGACCGGGGCAGCCCTGTGATGCGCGGGGTGAGGAGGAGGGAACTAGCCGGACTCCAAGGGGGCAGCGCAGGGCCCTCCCAGCCCACGCCTCCTCCTCCTCCACCCCCGAGTCACAACGCTCTGGGTTTGCCCAGCATTTCACTATTTTTCTGAACATTTCAACCCTGTCTTCTCCGGTGAGCCTCTCCCCGGCTCTGTGAAGATGTAGCGCAGCCCTGATTACCCCGTAATATCCCAGCTGAGCCCTCACAGCAAGGGCAAGACTAGATTTATTCAAGCAAGAGTGAGGACCGGGCAGCCTCCGTGTTTCTGCCAGAATCAAAAACAAGCCACGTCCACCCTGGAAAAGACCACACGGAGCAGTCACGCGAGGACCAAGGCCGCCGACATCTGCCGGCTCCAGGAGAGGGGGCAGCTCTGCTGCTGCTGGTGGGGCTGAGTTAGCTCACCCTGCTGGGGAGCAGGCACTGGTGCCGACAGCTCGGGAGCCTCTGAAACGCAGCTTTGGCTCCGTGCACATCCAGTTCTGCCGTGGCCAGGCTGTGACCTTGTGCGAAACATCCGGTCACTCTGGGGACCTTGGAGAGGACTTCAGTGGTTTCAGTCTAGAGCCCTAAAGCTCATGACATCAAAGATCAAAAAGAGACACATTTTCAAGAAAGAAGTGACACATGCAACTGTATCTCACTTGCAGTCATTACAAAGCACAGGCTTCCAACCTAGATTTTAAGGGATCCTGTTGGCAAGTCAGAGGCTACCTGAACGGAAGAGTAGAGAGCTCCAAAGCTGGAGCTTGAGGTCAGAACCATCTGCGATCCTGGGCAAGTTGTTTAACCTCCTCAGACTTTAGGTGACTTAGCCGCAAAATAAGGCTATAAAACAACACTAATACTAGTATCTACGTGAGTAGCATCATTGTGGTGATTGCATGAGATGACCCTTCACCATGCACAAGCAGATGTCCAGAAAACACAGGTCTGATTGTGACTCATTCAACCATGATGATAATGACAATGACTTCGAGACTAGTTGAATTAGCCATTAGCCATTAGGTTTTCTAAATTGCATATAGGCACAGAGACAAGTGAATAATTCTTGAGTTAATCAAGAGACTAGTCTGAAACTATGCAACATAAAGACTTGGAATTTTCAATTCAATCTGAGCTCCGTGACTTGTCAGGCTGCACCCTCAGCCCTGATCTTCAGAACACCGGGTTCCCCCCAAGCAAGTGCTAGATGAAGCCATTCACCCTCACCTGCTCGTCCCCACCCGCCCACCCTCCTCCCACCACATCCTCTTAGGCACCAGCTCATGATGCACCAAAACATTTGGGCAAGTTCTGCCATTAAACTCTAGACATAGTTCCATAAAAATCTTGTCAGTGGGATTTTTGCCCCAGCACAAAGATGGAGTTATTTTGTCTCACTGTAATGATCAGTTTGGGGTAGTTTTATTTCCCCCTTATCAATGTCAAGATTAATGATCATAAACTTATATACCTATAGCATGAAGGCATGTACCCTAAGTAAGTGAAGATATCTGGGGTAGGAATCTGCCCCTGCATTCACATGACTTTCTGGTTTTGCTGTGTCCGTTGACAGAGGCTTTGGTGTGGAGTCTAGCAGCACATGGTGGAGACAGACTGAGGCTAACTCGACGCATCAGATCAGGTGCTTTTGTTCTAATTTGGGGAAGGGGATCCCATTTCTCTAGTTTCTCTGACTTTTCAGCTTTTCCCAGGTTTTTAGACAAAATTCCCCAATTTGAAGACATTGGCTCAATATATTTTACACCATAGGTGAAATAAAACACAACTCAGACCAGATTCAGTCCCTGCACCTCCATTTTGTGAGCTTTCATTGACCTTCCTCCTCCCAGTCCTCACCATCATCTCCAGTATGCGCAGACAAGAGTGGAGAGTGGTCAGGATCGCCATGCGTGGTTGTCCAGGTTGTGCACTGCCCAAGGGCACCACACCTAAGGAGCTCCAGTTTGCAGAATCCAAGATTTGTACTCTGAATTTCTACAGCTTTCCAGCAGAGGGCAGTAACATGTCATGCTCTCACCAAATAAGACCATAGCAAAATTTTTCAACAGGTGGAAGTTTATGGTATCCTAAGACAGGAGTATCCTTTTTCTAATTCTAACAAAAGTGTTGTGAGAACAAGTGGCAGGCCTGTGGGTAGAGAATATTGAAATGCATGATCCTGTTTATTGTGACCTGGTTGGTCACAAGATGGGAGGTCCAACTGGCGAAGAATAACAAAGAATAAAGAAACCAGAACTGCGGTGTGGCAGTCCACCCCCACTTTGGAAACTATTTGGCAGCACCCAGTCCAGCTGACATACAAATACCCAGGACCCACTGAGCGTAGACCCAACAGAAACAGGCAGGCCCCCAGAAACATACTCGTGGTCCATTCACACTGTGGTCTTCACACTGTGAGGGCCACACTGGGGAAGCACCGATGCCTGTGAGTGACAGGAAGGGTGGATAAAGCAGGGTGTGGTCACAGCAGGAGGCTGTACAGCAGGCCACTGCGCACTGCATGTCCTCAGTGAGAAGTAAATGATCAAGGGGAGGAAGCCAAAAAAGAAAGCCCATGTGATTTCACGTGCATACGATGCAAACGGCAGGCAAACTCATCAGTGGTCTCATGAAGTAGAGTGAGCAGATCCCCAGAGAAGCGGTGGGTGGTCACTGAAAGGCGGGTGGTCCCCAGAAGGCACTCAGCTGGGTGAACTCATTTTGGAAAAATGGAGTGGCCACTTGGCGCAGTTTTCCTTATGCCTGTTATAGTCCAAGAAGCGTAAGTGGCCACGGAGCCCCCGTGTGTGCATTGGGCCAGAAGGGCTTCGGAGGAGAGGGACAGAGTAGCCCCAGCTTCCTGCATCACCGCCTCCAGGCGTGACATCCATTCGAGAACTGTCGGAATCACAGGCATTGCACGGTTCTGAGGAAACCAGCGTCTTTGCCTGGGTGGTGACTGGGAGTCCTTGCTTCTGGCTGCCAGTAACACCCAGCTGGCAGGAGTGACTCAGAAGTGGGTTTTTGGCCTCTTGTTTTCTGAGGGAAAGGACAATGCTACAAGTCATCAGCACAGCAGTTAAGAGTTTATCGCCACTTTGGAGCCTCTAGCGAAACAGGCAGTCTCCCAGTACCCAGTTCTAAAACAGACACCCAGAGTCCTGGGGACAATGGCAGCAGGCAGGAAAAGTCTAAGATCAGAACCTAGAGTCCACATCCCACGTCCCGTAGGACAGCTGTGGACAACCATCGTGCCCTGCAGCCCGCCATTCTTAATAGTCACCCTCAGTTCAGGGGGCGCAGCTTCTAATGGGCCTGCACATGTCCCCTGGATGACTTTGTCCAAAGACCCTCCCCAACAAAGCATCTTGGTCTTGTCTACTCCCTTGCGGACTCCCCTGGAATTGCAAACTTCAAAAATGTCTTGCACACAAATCCTCTGGGGAACCCCGCCCTAAAATAGATGGGGATATGGGTCCCAGCTTCTTGGTGATTTATGACCCTGAGACCTGTAGCTGACCTAGCCTCCTGCCTCCCCCAGCATGCCTGAGTATCAGATTTCTGCAAACACCAGCAAGCAACTGGCAAGAGGCTCGCAAGCAACTGTCATCATTTCCAGGATTTGCTATTACCCAAGTCACAAAGTTTTCTTTTGGCCCACAGACTTGTTCCCACAGGCCAGACTACCAGGGCTCATTCCTACTTCCCTGGCTTGGAACTTGGAATCCATTTTCCTTTAAAAATAACAGAGACAGCGAACAGCAGTAGCACGGACAACTGACAGTGCCCGTCAAAGCCAAAGCCTGCGCAACTCCTGTGTTGCCAAACTTTCGTTTTTAATCTGCTAATCGGAGCGCTGGTGGCTTCCTCCAGTTTGTGGGCTCAAGAAATGTTTCCTCTCCCCGTGATGCCACCGCGAGAGCTCCTTGGCATCTGAACAGACCTGGGATTGGTGCTCACCAGTCACTCACCGGCCCTCGCTGCCCACCGCCCCCGCCGAGTTCTCAGCCATCCAGTGGACACAAGAACACCCAAAATCTCTCATGTTGGGGTTTAGATTTCAACGTGAATTTGGAGGGACGCAAACACTCTGTTCATGGCACTAAACCCACGTGAGAGTGGTTAGGGCAGTGGGTGCCTGTTTGTGTTGCAGGGAAGAGGAGGAGAGAGCCCCTGAGAACTGGAAATGTCCCAGAGTCAGTCTGGGGGCTCAGGGAACACACTGTACCCCTCAGCTTGTGTCCTTTCCCCTTGGTAGGAGAAGAAAGGGGCCTGGGGCAGTACCCATACGTGAGGGTAAGCCCCAGAGGGTGATGCTTGGAATGAAGTCTTGAGAAATAGTTGGGATGAATTTTTGAGACATAGTCTCTTGCCCCTGACAACACACCCCATACCTCTCCCCTCTTCAAGTCTATCTTTCCAAACTCCCCTGTCCTGGTACCCCTTTCTATCATAAATGGGAGACAGCAACCCCAACCCAAACTGAAAGTCTCCTACACCCCTGTTATGGGTTGACCAGTATCTTCCCCAAATTCACATGTAGAAACCCTAAGGCCCAGGCCCTCAGGGTGTGACTGCATTCGGTGAGAGGGCCTTTGAAGATGTGATAGATGAGAATGACTTCCTGGCAGCCCAGTCAGACTGTGCACCTTAGGAGAAGGGGGAATCTGGACCAACAGGAAGACATATGCAGAGGCCCACCCTGTGAGGACTCAGGGAGAAGATGGCCATCCACGCGCCAAGGAGAGGGGCCTCAGAATGAACCAGCCCTGCCAATGCCGGGCTCTCCAGCTTCTAGTCTACAGACTGAGAGAAGTAAGTTGTCCTGGTTAAGCCCCCAGGGTGTGGTAGCTGGGCCTTGGCCACCCAGCACACTACTGCAATTCCACAGAAAAACTCCTGCTCCCTCAGGGCAACTGAGCTCTTGGAGAGCCTGGGAGGGAGGAGAGGAGGGGAAAGGTCACCAGGTACTACTCCCTGGTGAAGGATAGTCTCCCAGCTGAAGGAGAAGGTGCTTGTCCAAGTCCAAAGGGAATCTTGATTGGAGCAAAGTTCAAAGCTGGTGTCACAGCCCACAGGCAGGACACAGTGGGCTGACCCTCCTGCGGCAGCTCACCCCATGTCCCCCACTGCCACCCCCTACCACCGCAGCCAGTGACACCAGCTTCCTCTTCTGCCTGGACTACACCTTCCCTGTCCTGTACCACCTCACTGCAGTCAGTCTCTGCTTCAAGGTTGCAAGGCTCCAAGTCTGCATGGCCTCATGGAGGCCTCCCCACAGCCCTGCCTGAGAGCACCTGTCAGACTTTCCCTCACCCTGCTTCGTTCTGGCTGACAGCCCCCCAGCTCCCCCCCAGGCCCATGTTAACACATTCCTGTCTCCCTCCCAGCCCATGAACATGAATACAAAAGCAGGAGTTGGGTGTGCCCTTGCCCACTTCCTCCCCCTGCTGCTTTGAATAAGATCTGACACATAGTAGGATTTCAGCTGGGTGGACCCGAGCAACTCGCCCAGTTCACCAGAGTCAGTTGCTACATTTTCAGGACTTTGCAAGCTACTGGTTGAGCACAGCCATTACTAAACGTTAAACTTTATTAAATGTGTATTCAACTTTATAAAGGACATTTTAAATAAGTTATTAAAAATTGAGATAGGACAAGAACAAGTGTTGTGGAGAATGGGGGAAACTGGAATCCTTGTGTCTTATGGGAGGAAATATAAAATGATGCAGCTTCTATGAAAAATTTGGGGGCACCTCAAAGAGTTGCATAAAATTTACCATGAGACCCAGCAATTCCACTCCAAAAGAATTGAAAACAGATGTTCAAACAAAAACTTGCACACAAATGTGTGCTGTGAAGCAGCGCTATTCATCATAGCCAAGAGGTGGAACCGACCCAAATGTCCATCAGTCGGAGAGTGGATAAACAAGCGTGCTCTACCACGCAATAGAGTGTTATTCCACTTTAAAAGGAATGCAGCACCGAGCTGTGCTAGATGTGCTTGAACTTGAGAACATTCTGCTCAGTGAAAGAAGCCAAACACAGAAGGACATGCATGGGCTGACTCCATTTCCATGACCTGGCTGGAAGCGGCAGATCCAGAGACACAGAAAGCAGATTGGGGACTCCAGGGGCTGGAGGATGGAGCAGGAGGTCCAGGATTCAATTCGGGGTGATGAAAAAGATCTGGAACTAGATAGCAATAATGGTTTACAACATTGTAAATTACTTAATGCCACTGACTTCAACACTTTAATTTGGTTTAAATGACTTACCTGGTGTTGTGCGTGTTTTGCCACACACACAAAAATGAAGCATGGAGTTACCAAATGACTCAGCAGTTCCACCAAAGGGACTACCCAAGAGGACTGAAAGCATGTGTTCACAGCAGCATGAATCATACCAGCCCAAAGGTGGAGCGAATGCAAAATCCATCAAATGATGAATGGATATTTGGGTTTTGTGGGGCTGCAGAAACAAATGAACACAAACCAGGTGACTCAAAATAATCGAAATGTATTATCTCACAGCACTGGAAACCAGCACACTGGCATCCAAGAGTTCTAAGGGCCATGCTCTTGCTCACTCACTCACTGGTTCTCTCTCCCTTTAGAGGAATCCTTTGCCTCTTGCAGCTCCTGGAGTCTATTGGAAATCCTTGGCAGCTCTTGCCCACAGCAGCGTCACTCCAGTCCCTGCTGTGGCTTTGGTACAGCATGCATCATGTAAAGACACAGGTCCCTGTGGGTTCACTGCAGAAGACCTTGGTCTAACTAGGACATCTGCAGCAACTCTGTTCCCAAATAGGGCCACATTTTGAGGCTGGGGGCTATTACTTCAATATTTCTTTTCTGAAGGACACAATTCAACTCATAACAATGTATAAACAAAATATGATCTATCTATACAGTGGAATATTACTCAGCCATGAAAAGGGATAACTACTGATACACATTATTATGACATGGGTAAAATTGAGAACTTGATGCTAAGTGAGAGAAGCCAGATACAAAAGGGCACATGTTATATGATTCTATTTTAGTGAAATACCCAAAACAGAAAAATCTACAGAAATGAAAGGGGATTACAGAGGCTGGAGGGAAGGACAGAGAAGGAGTGTCCACTGATGGGCATGAGTTTAGTTTTGGAGTCATGAAAACATCCTGGAATTAAATATGGTCATAGTTGTACAGCTTTCTCAAAATACTAAAAACTACTGAATTGTATACTGTAAAGGAGTGACTATATGGGATGTCAATGATATTCAATAGAAAAAGAAAAAGACCCTGTTAGAAGAATGGGGAAAAAACCATAGATTATGTACGTGATTTGCAAATCACATAATCACCAAAGGACTCAAATCTAGAGTACAGAAAAAAATATCCAAAATCAATAGTAAAAAAATAAGCAATCTGATTAGAAACCAAGTCAAAAGAAATGAGGAGGTATTTCACAGCAAGAGATATGCTCTGCTGATGGTTAATAAGCACGTGAAAAGAGATCAGCTCATTAGCCCCAGAGAAATGCAAATCACCACCACAATGAAGTCTCAACACACATCTATCAGGGTGGCTGAAGAGAAACACCCAAGGTTGGGGAGAATGTGGAAAAAGCGGGCGGTGCCCCCTTTGCTGGTGGGGCTGTGAATGGTACAGTCACCCTGAAAGTTGTTTGATGACTTCTCATATAACAAAGTATGCGTCAACCAGAGAACCCAGAAATCCACCTACAAGTGAAAATTCTGTGGACACAAAGACTAGTGCATGCCCTTGCCCTTCGAGGCTGCATCCCCGCCATGAAGGCCATGAAGCACTTTCTCATGACATGGCTGAAACTGAGAACGTAATGCTAAGTGAGAGGAGCATATAAGAACATGCCACTTACACACACAATAACGTTTATGAATGCCAAGGGGATTATGCTGAATGAAAAAGCGCCAATCTCAAAAGATCACATAATATATGATTCCACTTGCATAGTGTTCTCCACGTGACGAGCCTACAACAATGGAGGGTAGGGATTGGGAAAGTGGCCTGGGATTGGGAAAGTGCGGTGGCTAGAAAGAGTCACGCGAGGTGGTCTGGTGGTGAAGAAGCAGTTCTTTTTTAAAAAAAAGATTTTATTTATTTTTGTATAGAAGAAATGGGGTGCAGGCCAGAGGTATGTGGTGTATGTGTGTGAGAGGATTCACCAGCGACAGAGTGGGGAGCAGAACAGGCAGATCGACCAAAATACACTGCTAAGGGGAGCAGCGGGGTAGACAGGAGAGGTCTGCTGTGCCTCGTGGGTCAGCTCCCTGGCCGGGGATCAAACTGATACCATTGTGGGGATAGTGCTGAGACTTAACCCCTATGCCACCAGGGAGGCCCAGTACTGTGTCTTGACTGTAATGTGTGTTCCACAGACCTCCACATTCAATGACGCTGCACCCACACTCATATAACTAGTGAAACCTCAACACAAGGTGGAGTGGACAAATGTCAGTTCTGGGTATGACATTGCACTATGATTATGCAAGATGTTACCACTAGGGGCTGCGGGGTACAGAGACATTGTGTGTAGGTGTGTACATGTGTATACATATTTACATATACACGTGCATGTACATCTGCATGTGTGCACAGAGATGCATCTATAGACATGTATGTGTGCATGCATGTATTCGTGTGTGCCTATATACATGAAAATGTATGTATACATATATGTGCATTTACAGATATATTTCTCACTTATTTAAAATTAGTTAAAACTAGGGAGTGTTAACATTAATTCCAAAGGATACCTGCATCTTATGTTTATTGCAGCGCTATTTACAATAGGGAAGATATGGAAACAACCCAATTTTTAAAAAAATTTTTAAAGATTATTTTTATTTATGCATCAAGAAGTGGGATACAGGCCAGAGGTGCAGGAGTAAGAGGATTCACCAGAGACAGAGTGGGGAGCAGAACAGGTGGATTGACTGGAATGCACTGTTGAGGGGAGCAGTGGTTAAGACAGGAGAGGTCTGCTGCACCATGTGAGTCACCTCCCTGACTGGGGATTGAACTCAGGCCACAGCAGTGATACAGCATGATAGCACTGAGATCTCAAGGGAAAGGCAGTGCCGTTCAACCCTGCTCCCTTTGTCATTTCTCCCTTATGGAATGTCAGTGTGATGGCTGGCGCCACCACTGCAGTCATGAACTGTGTGACCTTGAGGATGAAAAGCTACATGCCATGGATGTTGCAGCAGAAAGATAGGAAAAGTCAGAGTCGGGGACAACGGTGACCCCAGGGAGCCACAGCCCAGACTTGGGCAGCCTATCTCTGCTGTTGAAGGCTTTCTTTTTTGCAGTCAGTAAACTCATCCCTAACCGATCCAGGGCTCAGGGGTGAACAAGAATCTGAAGTAAAAGCTTAGAAATCAGCAAGAATCAGGGCAGCTCAAGAGTTAAGAAGAAACTATATGACAAAGTTGTAGGTGACCTCACTGACATCACATGCCGATTCTCCTTCCCTAGGGACCTACTAGGTTAATACACAGTCACCAGCATCCAAAAACAAACCACACCCTTTCCTGGAAGCTAAGCTATAGGTTGGAATGAGGAAGAACAAGTAAGTCTATAAATTCGCCTTCTAAGATTCTCTGTTTGGACATTTATTTACTTACTGGTATGATGTCTCCAGAGAAGAACTTACCCTCCCAGTGACTCAAATAAAATGAGCTATGAGTTGGGCCTCCTTGGTGATGCAGGGGTTGAAGTCTCAGCACTATCAAGTTATTGCCAGCCACTACGGCACGAGTTCGATCCCCCAGCCAGGGAGCTGACCCACATGGTGCAGCAGACCTCTCCTGCCTCGCCCGCTGCTCCCCTCAGCAGTGTGTTTCAGTCCATCTGCCTGTTCTTCTCCCTGCTCTGTCTCTGGTGACTCCTCTCACCTCCCCCCAGACCTCTGGCCTGTACCCCAGTGCTTCTATACAAAAATAAATAAATCTTTTTTTTAAAAAAAGTTTCCGTACCCAGGTGAATCCTTTGTTGAAATGAATCTGCAAGATACTGATTCTCGCTGATCACACAAAGATAAGCAGAACAGACCTGGCATCAGAAGGCCCCCAGCCTGGACGGGAAGCAAGATATATATGCAGCAACACACAAAATAGCTGTTAACACTGCAGTCCACCAACTGCTGCACGGGAACAGAGAGAAAGGGTTGTTACTTGTGACTTCAAGAGCAGAGGAGGCTTCCTGGAGGACATGACATTCACTAGGTGATGAGAAAGGAGACAGAGGACCAAAGGATGTGGAACTCTGAGAGTCTTGCTGAATTTTTCTATAGAAAGTAGAGAATCATGGAAGGGTTTTGAGCAGGGAGATGATACGATCTTATGAACAACCATGTAGCGATTAGATTGCCCCAGTGGAAGAGGTGAAAGGTTAAGAGGCCAGTAGGAATGCTGTTGCAATAATTCAAAGGAGCAATGATAAAGGCCTGCTTTAGAGTCCTGGGAAGCCGGTGGGAAGCCGGGAGAATAACGAGAAACCACATTCCAGGACCTAGAGTAGGCAAGTCTTGATGAATAATTGGGTGCTGAGGGTCAAAAGGAAGATAGTGCAAGAGTTCTGCCTTGGGTGAGTGGTGACACTATTAACCAGTGTAGGGAACCCGGGAGCAGTGTGGAGGGGGAAGATGATAAAGCTGATTGGAGTCAGATAGAACTTGAGATGTTTTAAAGACCCCCTGATGAACCTGTCCTTCTGGCAATTGAAAAGTTGTGAGTCAAAAGCTCAGGAAGAAAATAGAGCAATAACGATCACTGAGCATAGAATTATGGATGATTTTTGTTTGGTTATTTTTAGGATCCTTAACAGGTATGTATTACTTTTATAATCAACAAAAAAAACATGTGCTTTCTTTTTTTTAAGAACAACTGAAGTAAGAGACAGGTTGGAATCTGGGGACTCAGGAATGTCACATGTAAGACAGAACTTGGGAACCAGATTGCAGAACTGGAGTCAGTTCCGTGTAGGTCAGCACAGTCCCCAAGCTCTTCTCCACCGGGCTCCAGGGCTCTGCACAAACAGAATGGTGACCATGACAGATGTAGTCTCCATCCTCAGAGAGCTCTGGGAGCTGGGAAGGTGCCAGGAGAGGAGAGATGAGCAGATGTCCCACTTCACACACACACCAAAAAAAAAAAAAACAAGTAAGGAAATATTCTGGAAGCTGCAGAACTTGACATCTGGCTGTGCCAAAATTCTTAAATCTTGTAAGCCCTGAAAGAAGAAGACACAAATGGATGGTGATTAAGAAACTGCCTGGACCCACAGAGCCATTCACATTCCCCTTCTGAAACTAATGAGATACATGTCTCGATTTCAGCCAAATATTTGGCAGCGGTGCTCATGATGCTCCTATGGGTGTGTTAGACAAATATGGGTTGAGGGCAGTCCATTGAGATGGACTCAGAAGATGCTGAAGACCCAAATGCAAAATTTTAATTAATGGGTTGACATCAAGCCAGAACAAGGTCTTCAGAACTTGCAGACCTCTCGGTTCTGTCCTATTAATCATGTGTTTTTTTTTAACCAAGGAAATGGACACTGGTTCCAGATTAGGAAACTTAAGCAAGCAACCTCTCTGAAAAGACAACTGGTAGACCCTCTGAGGTGTGGAATCCCATCGTTGGGTACATCTGAGCAGCCCAAGGATAACCACCTTCCATGAACATGAAGACCAAGTCTAATCCAGGATGAGAGGGCACAGCAATGTCTTCTATGATCCTGTCCACCTCTAAGCTCTTCCGGGTCTAAACACTAGCGTAACACCAGTGTCCACCTAGCAGCCCGCCATCTTGGCCAACTCAACCTGTCCACAACCGAGCTCAATCTCTTTTACTGAATCCAGTTTGACTTGCTGAGAACACGGGTCTTTGCAGTCAGTCACAGCCGAGTTGCCACCTACAGGCACAACCATTCAGATGTGTACACTTGAGACAAGTCACTCTACCCCTCCCTCAGCCTCAGCTCCATCATCTGTGAAAGGCAGGTGGCGCTCACCCAGCAGAATTGCGAGGATTCAATGAGGACCGATGCAGGCACCAAGGACGGCACGCACCACCACAGGACAAATAGCCTCTGAGCACCTACTGGTGACAAGTGCGCTCCAAGGCACTGGATAGACAGGAGATTCAGTCCCTACCCTCATGGCACTTACTGTGGAGGGGGGAGGGACTACAAACAAATAGGTAAAAATGGACAAATAGCCAAAGAACACATGACTGTAAAGTGAGGCAGAGACCTGGGGAAAGGAGGGTTAAAACAGGCCTCTCTGTGCTGAGTAAAAACGTCCACAAGAACCTTTCAGTCCTGGCACATGGTAGGCCTCTGGTAAATCACCACCTCTTCCCACATCACCGGCTAGGCTCTAAACAGTTAGTCTCAGGTCACTAGAACATCACAGGTTCGTGGCTAAAACAATAGAAACTTTCTCTTCTTACCTATTTGGAAACTGGAAGTCTCAGACCAAGTCTAGCAGAGTCTGTCTGTGGTGAGGGCTCCCTCCTGGCTGCAGAAGGCCACCTTCTGTCCACATCATTGCAAAACAGAGAGACAGAACTCCAGTACCTCCCCCGCTAAGGACACGGACCCTAGTGGAGCAGGAACTCGCCTTTAGAACCTTAACTCAATCATTTACTCAGATGCCCCACCTCTAATACCACCACGCTGGATGAGGCAGGGCGGGGCAGGGGAGCAGGCTTCAGCACGCGGGCTTGGAGAAGCACAAACAGCCCCTGACACATGAGCCTCCACAGCTTCCATTTCCCATTTTTCCTTCACAGCTCAGGAGCCAGCTGCACCGCCTTGCCTTCTCTCACCACTGCTCCCTAGTTTTTCCAGCTGCCAACTGGATGGGGTGGCAAGGCTTCCCTTCAAGCCTTCTCCAAGGACCAAGGGCAGACTACGCCCCACAGTACCCACCAGCCCCCAAATTCATGACAGTTTTACTCTTGGGACCTCAATCTGGTACCCACTCCCAATCTGGACACACTCTTTACAGTAGAACCATCGAAGACCCTCCGTGATCAGGTCCTGATTGGCTAAGACTAATTTGTCACCAGGGAGAAGGGGAAACTGTAAAGAAATCTGTTCTCCGCCAACGTGCACGGCTGTTTTAAAGTCACTAAGCATGCTTCCTGCCACCCCCAGCTGAGCTAAAGCTGCTGCTCTGAGCACCCAGAAGTTCTCAATAACACGTGCTCATGGCTTCCATGTACTTGGCTGATGCGCTATCACTGTCTGTTTTCTCTGCCTGGAATCTGAGTCCCTGGTACTGAGTAGGCTTCCTCACACCGTAAGCCGTCAGCTCACGCTGGCTGCTCCAGCGCTGCTCCAGTAAAGGACCGGCAGGAGTGCTCAGCCCTCTGCATTCCCGATAAGCCCCCGGAAACCAGTGCTCAGGGCAGAAAGCTCTGGGATAGGAGGCAGCTGAGAGGAGAACTGACACTGGGGTGAGTCAGGGAGGGGCCGCCACTGTGGTTCTCAGCCTGGCTCTCTGAATCCCCGTCCTGCACTGCCATCTCCAGGGCACATGCTGCTCTCCAACCGAAGGTGTCGCAAACTTGGCTGGGAAACGCAAAACCACCCTCAGGATCAGGGCTTTTGATTCCAGAAAGGTCGGTGAGCTTAAGACTCACCCGCTCATCATTATTCTCCCTTCACCATGCCGGCTCCCACTGCCCCTGTCCTGCATGATAAGCTGGCCAGAGTGCAGGGAGAAGTTGGGGAGGGCCCCTGCCAGCTCATCCCTTACCCAGAGTAAGGTGCCTGGCAAGCTCCCTGGCTCTTGTAAAACCAGGTTCTGAGTCGGGAGGCAGAGGTGGGGCCTGAGAGGTTATCTTTCTGGCAAAACCCAGATGCTGGTGCTCTCTTTGATCCTTGATATTCAAAATGCTGTCCAAGGGTTAGGAACATCAGCGACACCTAGATCTTTGCTGCTCCAGGTGCAGTCCTTATTCACTGGGATCAGCATCTCAGAGAGCTTTTTTAAAGATACAGAACCCTTCCTCAGCTTCTGTCTCCATTGCTGCTGAAGTCTGCCTAAGGTCTGCTGGGAAGACCAACGTACTGTCTACAAGGCGTCCAGCGTGCCGCAGGGGCTCATCGAGCAACAGTCGGAGCCACCGGAAGCTGAGTGAACGCTGAGCAGAATCCAGAGATTCATTCCTGAGATCTATGAAGCTTTCCTGTGGGCGCTGGCTGAGCTGGCTGCTGCAGATGCAGCTTTGAACGAGACAAACAAGGCCTTGAGAGAGGCAGCCAGACAATGAACCATCGTCTGAGGTGGTACCCAGGACTGTGTAGACAGGAAAACAAGACCAGAAAACAGGCTTTGAGCTTCTCTAAGCTCCACAAGGTATCTCCTGGGAGACCACTGGGCCAAAACCAGGTCCTGAGGTTAACCCCGAAGTGTGCCAACAGCAGAGCCATCCCCGACTCAGCTGTGGAGCCTAGGCCACCTCACTGCACCTCCAAGCAACGGCGCCTCCTTCTGTAAAAGAGTTATAATCACCTGCAACGTGACTGACGCTCTGCCGTTTGAAAGGTAGGGGTCTATGTCCTGTCTCCTTGAATCAGTTTCTGTTTGCTCCAACCAACAAAGTATGACACAAGTGAGACTTGCGTGGCTTTTGAGGCTAAGTTTAAAAGGCCATGTAGTTTCCGCCTGGTCTCTGGGGAGCCTGCAGGCAAGAAACCCAGCTCTCAACCCTGGTGCTGAAGAAACACAGGTTGGGCACTCTTGGCAACAGCACCAACTAAGTTTCCAGCCCATAGCCTGCTTCCCCTGCCAGCCAGTGCTACCAGGACATCCAGCTTCCAACTTGGACGTCCAGCCCAGTCCATTCCTTCAGCAGCCACAGCCCCCACCAACATCAACTGGGACCTCAGGCATGACCCGCCTAGCTGAGCCTTAAATGAACTCCTGACCCATAGAAATTAGAGAGAAATGATTGCTGCGTTTGAGAGTAATTTCTTCCATACTTACAGCAAGGGGAGCACTCCTTACTCTTCTCTTATTTCATAAGTCTCTCCCTTACACACATGCTCCAACCACCTGGTCTTTCTCTGTTCTTAGACACACTGAAGTGGTTGGGGCCCTGGGCTTTGCACTAGTCTCTCTCTCTCTCTCTCTCTCTCTCTCTCTCTCTCTCTCTCTCTCTCTCTCTCTCTCTCTCTCTCTCTCTCTCTCTCTCTCTCTCCCCCTCTCTCTCTCTCTCTCTCCTCCTTTCTCTCTCCCCCTTTTCCTCCCCCCCACCTCCAGGGAAACTTCTCTCCCTTCTCCTCCCCACTCCAATCTTCATGGCCGCTCCTTATCTCCTAGTCTCACCTCACATGGCCAGTCCTCCCCACGGTTTTCAGGATCACCTGACCCAGATTAGATCCCTAGTCTTTATCACATCACCTTGTTTTTACAGCACTTGCAATCCAGTGTTTTCCCTTCTGTTTATTGACCATGCCCTCTGCCTGAATATCCAAGCCGTGAGGGGTCATTACCTGTTCTGATCATCTGTGTATCCCCTTTTGTTTATACAAGCAGCACAAAGTAAGCACAGACCCATGTTTATTAAATAAATGAACACATGAGAAGGGAACTACCAGGACAAGAAGAGTGGAGAGGGGTCCTGCTCTCACACAGTGGTGAGAAGCCTCGAGGCTGGCTGGGGCTGTAGGAGTTCAACATCATCAGCAGAAAAAGGTTGGGCCTTTTGGAACATGAAAACAGAGTCATGCTCATGTGCTGGGAATGATAAAATACACTCAGCAAAATTCACCATTTGTAAGTACCCCGTTCAGGGGCATGAAGCACATTCACTCTAGGGTGCAGCCTTTACCACCACCCATCTCCAGAACTCTTCATCTTGCAAAACTGAAACTGCCTCCATTAAAAACTAACTCCTCCCTCCCCGCTGCTCAGCCTGAGATAACAGCCATCCACTTTCCTTCTACACAAATATGACTATTCTACATCTGATAGCAGAATTATAGTATTCGTCCTTCTGTGCACAATTCGTCCAGTTCCGTCCATGTTCTAACACATATAGTATTTATAATAAAGCATTTACTTCACTACTTTTTGTGGCTGACTAGTAGTCCACTGAGTGTAAATACCACTTTCGTTCACCATTCATCAGCACAGATGGACTGCATGTTTCAAGGGCATGTTCAGCAGCGAGGCGGAGTACAGCCAGGGCAGGCCAGTATTTGTTTAACCTTTACCCACCCATCTCAGCCCCACTCCAACTCGAGGATCAGGGCTCAGGACACCTCCTGGAAGAGGCGAGGAGCAGCGCCCGGGAAGGGTAGGGAGGTCCAGGTTGAGCTGGGAGCAGAGTTGGGCTGGGGCAGGGCGGAGCAGGGTACGGAAGGGTTGAGGCTGGGCTGCAGCCGCCCGGCCCAGACTTCCCGACCGCTGACCGCCCCTTCCCGGCCATAAGACCCCGCCCCAGCGCAACGGCCCGCCCCGGCACCGCCCATGCGCAAGCGCAGGAGGCGGCGGAAGGTGCTACACGCGGAAGGCTCCGTTTCCCCGGGTGTGAATCCATCGGTCCGGGGTTTCGGCCCCGCCGGGAGCTCTGTTTATAAACACACCGCGCGGCTACTGGCGAGGGGCAACCCAAAAGGTAGCGGGGTCGGGGGGTCAGAGGTGAGCGAGGACTCCAGCGGAGACCGAGCTCTTCATCCTAGCTGGTGACGGCCCGCCAGCTTTGCCCGCGGAGCTGCCGTACCACAGCCCGGGGTTGCTGGGGGCGCCACGTGGTGCGCACGTGGTCCCGTCCGGGCGCAGCACACTCCCCTCCCCGGCAGCGCTCCCTGGCGGTGGCCGAAGCTCCGAGCTGCGCACTGCGCCTGCGCACCACGCGTCAGGACGCGCCTTCCGGTCGGCTCGGGAGTCGGGAGGGTCGTTGCGTCTGCGTACCCATGACGGCTGCGCGTCAGCCGGCTCCAGGGTCCAGGCCCGGTCGGGTGCGGTGAGGTAGGGTGACCCGCCCAAGGTCATACATTCCGGCTGGCGCGTCCGCCTTAGCGCTGAGGCTGTGTGGTCCCGCGAGAGGCGGAGAAGAGGCCGCCCGAGGTCCACGTGGGTCGCGCTCCGCGGCGCCGGCAGGTGTGACTTTTAGGAAATAACAAATCGGCATTGTCTGGGCAGGGCCCCTGGCCCTCTGCTCCCTCCCCTGGGTTTGAGTACCTTTAAGGCTGTTCTTAAATCGGTGCTCTTATGTAGTAGTGCACAGTGCATAGTCATACTAACAGATGCTGAGTCCCTGGAATATTAAAATAGCCAAGAAGTGATGTTTCTGGTTTTTTAATACACTTAATCTATAGCTTTTATTTATGAGGTTCTATGTGAAAACACTGAAGGGCTTATACCAGTTTATGGCAGTTACTCTTTTCCTTTAACTTAAAGGTTTGGAAGAGTCTTACAAAGATTAAGAACCAAACTACTCCCAGATCCCCGCATCCCAGCCCCCATTTTAAAGACTCACAATTGCATTGTCGCTGCTTGTTACTCTGTTGGATTAGTGTCCTTGAGTTTACACACTTCAGCAACATATTTTAAATACCTACTATGTGCCAGACACTACCCCAGGGAAAATCCACAAAGGGAAAATCCAAATGTGGTTGTTGAAAAGGCAGGGCAGGAAGTACTTATCCTAGAGATCAGGCTGATAGTACAGGTTTAACAATTGGCTGGGGAATGGTGTATGTGTACATAACAGATTTATTATAAAGTTTACTGATAACAAGTATGTGCAGCAGCCTATAAATTTATGATAAATTTATGATTAAACTGCTCTTGTGAATCCCCCAGAGCCAGCTGATTATTGGAAACTGCTTTTTGCTTATTTTTGCTGAACTCTTATATCCATAGCCAACTTACAGTTGAAATTCAGGAGGCTGTCTGATTGATTTGCTTCCCAACCCACTACTTTCCCAAAAATGTGTTGTCATTAAATATAATATATGGTATTTGATAGTTTGAGTGGGTAAAATAGAGATCAGAACAAAAAGACCTGGTTCAGAACTTTATTCATCGGTAGGCAAGCAGCTACTTTGCTTTATTGAGTAATAGTTTTTCAGTCCCGGAAGACTATTTCCTTAATACTTTGTGCTATTCATTGCAGTACCTACACAACCGTTAATTAAGTGTTTAGTTTAACTGCATTGTTAGTCTATTCCATACTTTCTTAAGTCTAGACTAGGGACTGACAAGGGTCAGGTAGTGACTATTCTAAGTGCACACCTGTGCACTCTAGCATGTATTCTTTTTGTTTTTTACCATCCTTGATAACCTGGACAAAGGCCAAATCTGGACTTCACAATATGAATTGTGACATTTTCAGATTTCCTCAATGTTTCTCTGATGGTTTATTGCAAGCTGCCAACATGAAGTGTCTGAACCCCATGCAGTATCTGAACAGGAATTTGTATTCCAACCCACTATATAACTGTCCTCACTCCATGGCTGGTCCTACACTGTGAAGTAGGTGTGAGTTAGGTCCTAGATCCCAAGTTTTTAGTTCAGTTCCAACACTTCCTACCTGCCTGTGTATCTCAACAAGTGTCCATTTCCTTGTCTTTAAAATGAAGATGGAAGCAGCACCTGCCTCAGGGACAAGACTTGGTGAGACAACCATTTCACAGTGGGCTGTGTTAAGTGACTGACTCCCTCTTCACCTTCACCCGTTATAGAACCATCAGTGGGCAGGGGTCTGATGCCTGCCCAGAGTGGGCTTGGATGTGTCTGTACTTCCCACAGTGACCCACGAATGAGTAAAGGATTTAGGGATCCATGTCAGTCACCAAACATCCACCATTCCCCAAGCTGTTCAGGAAAGATCAGACATCTAACTTGAAGGGGCATTTGGTAGATTCTAGAAAACAATTCCTAGTTAATAAGAGAACACCATAAAGGAGATGATTTTCCCTTTCCAGAAGTCTCTCCAAAGAGGGATGGGCTGAGGGTGACCAGAGTCAAGTGGCCATTGGGCCTCAAGTGGGTTGGAATACAAATTCCTGTTCAGATACTGCATGGGGTTCAGACACTTCATGTTGGCAGCTTGCAATAAACCATCAGAGAAACATTGAGGAAATCTGAAAATGTCACAATTCATATTGTGAAGTCCAGATTTGGCCTTTGTCCAGGTTATCAAGGCTGGCATAGGAGAAGGGCATAGCCACTTCATGACCAGTAGCTGGAGCCATGGGGTCAAGGCACACCAAGATTTCACCAAGTGCAGGTCCCAGTGTTCTGTGCTCACGTATTTCAGTGCAGCTTAGACCATTGTGAGTTGGGTTTCTGGTCCTTGATGGGCTGGACTTGCATCCTGGTCAGTTCACTATGTAAAGCAGTGTCCCTTAGCCAGGGACGCTGGTGTTGGGCTCTGTGTTTAAAGCTCTGCTTTGAGCAATATAGGAGTGGCACGGTGGCTGACATTTTGCAGTGGCTAAATGGGGCTTCCCACCTTCCAACTATAAGAGCACGTCATTTTCAGAACAGCCCTGGGGGACAGGTGCTGCCATCAACCATGTCTTAGCCTGGGCCGCAGACTGGGGCCTAAACAAGCATTTCTCACAGTATGGAGGCTGGAAGTCTGAGACTGAGCTGTCCGCAGGGTTAGTTTCTCCTAAGGTCTCTTTCCTTGGCCTGTAGGTGATTTTCTTTTCCCTCTTGATCACCTCTTTCAAGAGCCATGTTCTTATCCAAAAGGTCACGTTCTGAGGTCCTGGGAGTTAGGACTCCAACATATGAGCTTGGAGGGGAAACAATTCAACCATAATAGATCTCCACTTGAGGACACTAAAGCCAAGACAGGCCACATCTCTTACAAGAGGCCACCTGATTTATCAGTAGACCGGGGCTCATACCTGTGTGCCCTTACTCCCTGCTATGGCTTTAACATCTGCTTCCCCCACCCCCATATTTATGTATTGAAACCTAATCCCCAGTGTTACAGTATTTGGAGGTGGGTCTTGGGGAATTATTAGATATGAGGGTGAAGCCCTCATAAGAGGACCCAAGATCACCGTCTCTCTCTTTAATCCTCCCTTTCCCTCTCCTCCTCCCTGCTCCCTTGCACAGGAGGACACAGAACGGAAGTAGGCCCTGGTTTACTTGATCTGCCCACACCCCCACCTTGAACTTCCCAGCCTCCGGTACTGTGAGAAATACTGTTGTTTAAGCCTCCAGCCGTGGTATCTTTGTTATAGCAGCCTGAGCTGATGAAGACACCACCCACGCTAAGCTTTGTGGCCTCTGACACTTGTCATGAAACACTTAGCTGCTGAGGTGACATCATTGTCAGCCATGTATTATTTGCTCTCAGCTTTGCACCTGCTAACATATTCAGAGCCTAGCAAGGGCTCCACGATGATGCTTCCGAGCCCCTGACTTTTGAATTTGCGTGGTACCATAGTGGGCACTGAGAATCGTTAAGTGAATGCAGGAAAGAGGCCTGGCCCTGAGGAAGGATCCCCACTCTAATGTGACCAGAACACCTTTCTGATCCTCCCCACACCACCCCCATTCAACCTCAGACAAGTGCAGCCCCAGGAAGCTTAGAGCCAACATGGAATCCACTGGGCAATGGTGTCTGGGCACGGACCTGCCGGCCATCGCTTTCCTTCCTGTTTTTAGTCCTGTGCCCCATCACCATCTCAGTTCCCAAGCCCACCCTCACTTCTGCTGTGATCATGGGAACCGCTCAGCTTGCCCAGAGGCCACCAAGGCTGGCTGGGAACCGTGTCATGTCCCGCAGGCCTGCATTCTTCCCCTGCCTGGGGCTCAGGTTCCTCCACTCCCTGTACCCTTATTCCAGAAGCGTGTACTTCACCAGCCCTGTCCCTTGTTTCTTTACTTTGGTCTGCAGATTTCACAGAAAAGCCCTAGCCCCTGTTCGAGCCCTTTTCGGCTTGAGTCACCCCTTTGCCTTCCTAATCACCCCGGAGCAGAAAGCTGTAAAGCACGCTGCTCAGTGTGTGTGCAGCTCAGGGCCAGAGCTCGGTCTGGCAAGGACAACACTGAGCAGACATGAGCACTGGATGCAAAGCCAGCAGCCCCTCACGGCTTTATCCCGCTCTGTGGAACAAAGGCCGGAGGCCCTGGGAGCTCATGCTGCTGCTCTATTGAAATCTCAAGGTAGTTCCCCATGAATCACTCCCTTTGGTGCCTCAGAGGCCAAAAGAAAGGGGAAAAAAAAAGAGTCAAACAAAACCTCTTTTCTAAGCAGGAAGAGCTTTCCAGAGGCCTGAGCAAAAGATCTCCCACCCCTCTCCCCAACATAACACTAACAAGATGCTTGGGTCTCCCAGACTCACAAACAAACAAGACCGGCTGCCTGGCTGCATGGAGAGGGAGGTTTGGAATGTGCCCAATTGCGCTGTGTGCTCTGAAAGACTCCACGCAGGAGGCAGGGTGGGGAACGAGGGGGCTCGCTGCACACAGCCCCTTCCTTGTTTGATGTAGAAACCAAAAAGAGCCAATTAAGTGGTTTTTTTGTTTTGTTTTGTTTTTAAGCAGACATACACTAGGAGGATGGGAAAGAAAAAAAATCCCATCTCTGTTACTCTTAGATTTAACCTTGAAACTCAGGTCTTTTATCTTCCCCCCCCCCCCCCCCCCCCCTTNTCAGGTCTTTTATCTTCCCCCCCCCCCCCCCACCTTGTTGACATTCTGCATTAACCAATAACGTTGCACTAATCATGAATCTATAAATATGACGTTTGGCTTGTGTTTTCAAACAGAAGACAGACCGAGACACCAAGCCAACATTTCCCCGAAGTCTTTATTTCTCTAGGGACCAGGCCTGTGATCTCCAGGCCTGCATTTGAATTGTTCAGCTGCTGAGAAGTGGCCTTTCTGTCCAGAGGCTGCGGTATGAGGAGCAACAGTCTGGACTTTTATACCTTTGAATGGAAGTATGTTCTTCTCCATAAAAAGTTCAAAGATACAAAGGAAAGGGGAAAAGCTGACTTGAGCAATCGAGCGCCATCCTTGCAAAATCCTTCCAAATCCTTCCAAAGCAAGTGCATAGCACTGGCTGGGGAAAGCAGGTGAATAAAGACTCTGCAATCCACTGGCCTAGCAAGGGGTAGGGTGCGCTTGAAAATACAGATTTAGGTGTGCAAACTTGAGGACAGTGGTGAGTCTCAAGTGGACACAGTGCAGACAACAGGAAGGATGAGGAACCAGGAGGAAAGTCTATACGGAGTGAGAGATTGTCAGTCAGCAGCACAGTGATACTGTTACAACCACAGATGGAACACAATATGCATTTAGGAATTATTGAAATAATATGTGGTGGGTTGGATTATTGTTCCTGGTCGTTCTCTACCCTGTACTAAGGCCATTCCCATGTTTGCCAGGTGACTGCACGCCTCCCAGTAAAACATATGGCGTGTTCATCCCACCCTCTATAATTTGGGGCCTGGCCGCATTACTTGATCTGGCCCATGGACTATGAGTAGAAGTCCATCTGGGCCTAAGTCCAAGCTGAGGCCTCAGGAAGCACAGCAAGTTCTCTCCAGCCCCCTTGCAATACCTGATAAGAAAGATTCATCCTTAGTAGCCACTGGTCCAAACAGAATGAAGAGACCTGACCCAAATCTGTACCCTGGGACCAGCTGTAATTGCATTCAGTAAGGCCTTGATGCTTGTATTTTAAATCACTGAAGAATGTGTATTATTTAGCTGGCTGGGAGGGAAGAAGAGGGGCGCATATTGGAATATTGGAATATTGGAACCAATTCCGTGTTTAAAACCCAGTGTTTGGGGGGTGTGCATCAAACAGGTAGGGGAGTTAGCATGGCCTTCAGCCTCTGTTTGGCCATCTCTGACTCAGTTTAGCCCTCCTCATTTCCTTTTAAACTATGAAACAAATAGGGGTTAACCTGACTTGTTTTGCCACAAGCACCTGAGGTTCAGGGTGAGGAACGGCCTCATTATAGTCTCAGCCATGTCACAGACGTGTGCTGTCGCCTAGGATAATCCGACACTCACCTAGCCTGTTCCTGGTCTCCAGAAGCTCTCTGACACCTGGGACAGGACAATGTCTTGATCAAACTGAGGTCCTGGGTTTCCTGGGTGTGCACAATCCAGCCACCCTGCGGCCAGCCATGGACTCCATCTCTCCACAGTGGACTTGTGGGTCCTGCTTCCATCCCTCAGTGCTCCCAGTGAGAACTGAAGGTACCGCTGAGGATCCATGCACTGTTACCCCTCAGGAAGTGCTCAGACCGCGAGGACTGGTCCTTGAAGAAGAGAAAAATAGCATTAGTAACTGGAAAGTTTTCTATTTTGTTTTATGGTTTTCAGTACCAATCAATACTCAGGAGATGTTCCTCTCATCTTCAGCGCAGCCTTATATTTCCCAAAATGAAGAGGACAGAAGCATGGCCTAAGTGCAGCCAATGAAAGCAAGGTTGGTGTTTAGGTGCCCGGCACACCTGTACCCCTCGAAGGCCTATCAAAATTTTCAAAGTTTTTGCAGAGTCGCTTGTAATGCGCACACTATGCAGTTATTTAAGCTGGTATCAACGAGGGGTTGGGGAAATACGCTATAGAGTGGCTAGAAAAAGCAAGATAGGAGACTGTGTGTGTGTTTTGAAGGAAAGGCACCAAACTACTAAAAGTAGCCTATGTTGAGCCCATGCCCGTGATGTTTCATATATATATGGTCCAAATTTCCTGTAATGAACATGTGTTGCATTTCCTACCAGATGTGTCATTTTTTAATGAAATTAAATAGAAACTGGGATAACTAATATTCTTTCTCCCACATGCTAACCTTTTTTGATGATTGATTTTTGTGGTCCATTTAAGTTCCTTTATTTCAACTCTTGCTATGCCTGCTTGTTGCTTGGTAACGATCATTTGTAATGAGGCCTTTTTCTCTTTGTGCTCCTTAGTAATTGCAGAGTCATCCGGTGTGAAATGATTTCAGACCAGGGCAATAAATGAAACTACCTGACCTTCTCGGTGATCACACCATCCACCTTACGAGACGTGAGCGCTACTGCCAACTTCCCAAAACATTAAGTTTAATCAATGTACTAGAAAGAATAACACCTTAAAGATTCATGATTCCTGGTTTTTGCTTTTATGCCCCGCTGTGAGAATCTCCCTTTCTCCCTGTCTCCTCAGTGCTGCTGGGCCCCTGCTCTGGCCGTGCCGTGTTGCAGCAAAGGCATCTGGGCTGCCCACCTAGCAGCCTCCTCCCCATTCCTCCCTTTCCTGCCGAGAGAACCTAGACTTTGTCCCAGTACCTACCTCCTGCCAGTTCCACGTGGGTGGAGTTCTGTTCTTCAGAGAGAACCATAGCCAGGCACAGAACATCTAGGTGGCCTCTGCTCCCTCCCAAGGAAGTGGTCTGAGCCTGGGCTGGCGGTATCATGTGGCCAAGGCCATGTGAGGGGAAGTGGGTCCTGGGTGGGCAGCAACTAAGAAAAGTGCTTTTGTTCCTAAAAAGAGACCCTGGTTTGTGAATATGGCAGTACCCGATTCCCCTGCAGCCATCATAAAATCATGAACTGATACACCAAGGACAGGAGCCAGACGACAGAAGCCAACTTGCTGATGGCACCTCTGGACTAACCTGCTCTAGGACCGCCCTTTTTCCTAAGTTCTTCCATGTAAGATCATAGATCCCCGCCGTATCAGAACTGTGGTGAGTTATTTTTGTTGTTTGCCACAAAGCCTTATCACTGAGTCAGTGTGGATAGTAAGGTTTGCATTCCATGAACTCCTGGCCTCCCTCTACGCACTGGGTCATCCGGGGAACTGATGAGGGTCCCATTTTACTCTCAAAGCACTGTTTCAGTTTCAGATGATCAGTTAAGTGCTTGTTACAGCTTGAGTTGTCTTCCTGAAAATTCACCTGCTGGAGTCCTAACCCTAGCACTTCAGAGTGTGACCTCATCTGGAAATAGCATCATTGAAAGTGGTGTGATTAGTTAAAATGAAGCCATCCTGCAGTTGAGGTATCCCTTAGGATTGATGTTCTCATAAAATGGGAGACATTTGGATGCAGAAGTGCAAGCAGGGAGAAGGCCAGGCAAGATGTTTATACCTTTCAGACTGGCAAAAATTAAGAAGTCTGAGCCAAGGATGGCAAAGATGTGGAGCAATGGGAATGCTAGTGTGCTGCAGGTGGAAGTGCAGACTGGTACGACGACTCTGGAAAATAGTTTGATGTTATCTAAAAAAATTAGAACCCTGTACAGTCCATGACTCACATATTTGCCTCTAGATACAGAACCTAGAGTAGTGGCTCTCAAACTTTCTCATGCATCAGATCCTGCTGGAGGCCCTCTTGCGCCCACTCCCAGAATGTGAGTCCACAGGTCCAAGGAAGGACTCCAGAACCTGCTTCTTTTTTTTTCTCTTTAACTTTTCCATGGAAGAACTGGGGTGCAGGCCAGAGGTTCAGGGGGTGAGGCTGAGAGGGTTCACCAGACACAGAGTGGGGAGCTGAACAGGCAGACTGACTGAAATCCACTGCTGAGGGAACAGTGGGCGAGGCAGGGGAGGTCTGCTGCACCATGTGTGGGTCAGCAACCTGGCTGGGGACTGAACTCAGGTCACAGTGGTGATAGCGCTGAGACTTAACACCTAGTCCACCAGGGAGGCCCCAGAATCTGCTTTTCTAACAAGTCTCAGGTAACATGATGCGGCTGATCTGGAGACCACACTTTGAAAACCAGCCAAAGAAACATGCTCATGTAATGCAGGGAACATGTACAGGAACTGTTCTTAGCATAACAGCTAAAAAGTCAGTCAACAGTTGAGTGAATAAAGGAGGGCAGATTTACACAAGGGACTATTAGAGAATGTTGGAAATGAATGAACCATCACCACCTGCAGAATATGGGTGCATCTCCCAAACAATTTAAATGTAAAAATTAAGTCACAAAAGATCAGAAATTGTATAATTCTGATCATAAAAAGTTTATAAACAGGGCCTCCCTGGTGGTGCAGTGGGTTAAGCAACGCACTGTGAAGCAAACCGCAGCCTCTGCAGCACGAGTTCGATCCCTGCCTCCGGCCAGGGAGGGGACCCACATGGCGCAGCAGACCTCTCCTGCCTGGCCCGCTGCTCCCCGCAGCAGTGTTTTAGTCCATCTGCCTGTTCTTCTCCCAGCTGTGTCTGGTGAATCCTCTCACCTCCCGCAACAATGGTCTGTACCCCAGCTCTTGTGTGCATAAATAAATAAATCTTTTTTTAAAAAAGGTTTATAAACAGGTACAAATCAAACCATTTTACTCACCGTTCCATGCATATAAATTAGAGATAAACACAAAGAAAAAAAAAGGAAACAACACGAAATTTAGTGTAGTGATTTCCTCCAGGGGAAAGGAGAGTGATGTGATCAAAAGAAGTGTGTGCCTATCAAATTGTGGGCTCAGCTCCAAACCCCCATTCTTTCACAGAGGGCTTTGTGGTGTTAGGCACACCCCATTTAGCCCACTTGCTCCTTCTTAGAGTCTTCCCATAGCTGGCATTTGACAAAGACTGCCAGGCTGGACGAGGAAGGAAGGACTTTCTCCTTCCTGTTTCTTCCCTGGGGTCTCCACAAACTTCCTGTTCCTGTAGCTTGTTCAAGCAAAGCTCCTTTACCCCCTTCATCACTTCCTTCCCAGTGTAGCAGCTTCTTCGCTGTCATTTTTCTAACACAGAAGCAGTTCGTTGTGACCTCTCAGAATCACCAGCCCCCTCCCTTCTCGCAAATCAGAGCTTCAGCTCCTATCAGTTCAATAATTACAACTTCTTCACTTTACCTCCCCACTCCATCTCTCCCACCCCTAGGGAGAGTATCTACTTCATTTAGTTGCTATTTCCAAAATACACTTAGAGTCCTCTATTTACCCTTCAAATTCCTAGTTAGCAGCTTTATACCTAGGAAACAGTTCTTTATATCAAGTTCTTTCCTTCAGAATTACTTGGTGGTGCTTCTCTTCACACATGTTGCTGAATAGACCCCCTGGTATGGAGACCATACTGCATGCAGAGAGAGGGCCAGGAGAGCACAAACGGCCCTTCAGCTACATCTGCCCCTTCCAAGGAGCCTTCTACTAGGATGACCAGCCGTCCCAGTTCGTCCTGGGTAAGGAGGCTCCCAAGATGCACGACCTTCATTGCTGCAACCAAGAAATAATAGGAAAACTGGGATGCATTGGTCACTGTAAGCTCTGCGACTTCTTTTATTTTTTTTTATTTTTATTTTTTTAAGATTTGTTTATTCATGCATACAAGAACTGGGGTACAGGTCAGAGGTGCGGGGGAGGGGGGTGAGAGGAGTCACCAGAGACAGAGTGGGGAACAGAACAGGCAGACTGACTAAAACACACTGCTGGGGGAGCAGCAGGAGAGGCAGGAAAGGTCTGCTGTGCCATGTGGGTTCCCTCCCTGGCCAGGGATTGAACTCCTGCTGCAGTGGTTGCATTTTGCTTCATAGTACAGTGCTTAACCCATTATGCTACCAGGAAGGCCCCTGTGACCTCTTAAGTATATTAATCATAGTTACATACCGTGGCCACCCTGACTCCTAGAATGGCCGGGAAATACAGTTTTTAAAGCAGGACTTGTTACCATGCCAGGCAAAACCAGAGTTGTGTTCGTTAGCGGGAAGAACAGAATGGATAAGGAGAGGCTGCTAGTGGTTGTTCCCTACCGCTCTGCTCCAGACTGTCAGCATTAGCCACCCGACCACCTTGCCTGAGCTCACGTGGCCAGGAGCAGAAGCCAGTCTTCTGGTGGCCAGGTCCCTTAGGACGTGCTGCTGGGCTCCTCATGCTGGCGAGGAGAGGAGGAGCCTCTCCATCCTTTGACATCTAAATCTTCAATGGCTAATTCAATTCTGTAGGTGAGGGGCTGGCAGTGAGCCGCCCTTCCGGGAGCTGATCGTGGTCCCCCAGGGGACATGTGACAGCTTGCATGAGCAGCCTCTGTCTGCCTGTGTTCACAGTCAAGGCTAGCTCTATCCAAGTGGGACTCAGGGTGTCCAGCTCTCAGTCCTGACAGGGTTCAGGAATGCTGGGCCTGTCCTCTCTCTCTGTTGCGTGTGCTTGGTGCTCTTCTCAGACACTAACTATCGCTCTACCCTAGGTTTGTTATAACAAGCCCTTGATACCTGCATCTGCTGTTACTGGCCAGCAGGATAATGCTTGCTAGGGAGGACTCCACATCTACCAAGTTAATATGCTGACTCGCTTGAATTTCAACACTTGCGCTTATGGTTTATGGCATTAATAAACAAAAAGAGGGAGGCAAAATTGTATCTTATAGATGTAGCCTTTTGATTAACTTAAACTTTGTAAGACTCTTAGCCAACATCTCTTCTTCCTTTGAAGCATTAACGGGCCACATTGCTTGGGAAGACGGCATGAGGTCTCGGGCGGCTGAGGGAGGCTGCACCGGGCTGTGGTGGGAGGCTGCGCAGCCTGCAGTGTATATGCGGAGCGGGAGGCTACATCTCATCTGCTTTCAATCACCCCTGCAATGTGTGTGTTTTGTGCAGCCTTCGTACACTTCTTACAAGCGGCTGGGAGTTGGGCTGGAAGCCAGGCCCTCTCAAATTCCATTTCCTTCTCTAGGATACAAATTTCTTCATAGATGTGGGAAACTGCATTTGCTTTTGCTTTTTCTCCCACTTCAAAACGGGGACTATGTTAATGTATGTTTACGGTAGCGTGAGAAACATGCAGTTTCTAGCCTACAACCTCTAATTCGCTAAAATCCAATTTCATTTTCTTTTTTTTTTTTAAAGATTTATTTATTTATGCACACAAGAGCTGGGGTACAAGCCAGAGTCACGGGAGGTGAGAGGAATCACCAGACAGAGCTGGGAGCAGAACAGGCAGACTGACTGAAACATACTGCTGAGGGGAGCAGCGGGCCAGGCAGGAGAGGTCTGCTGTGCCATGTGGGTCCCCTCCCTGGCCGGAGGCAAGGATCGAACTCGTGCTGCAGAGGCTGCGGTTTGCTTCACAGTGCGTTGCTTAACCCACTGCGCCACCAGGAAGGCCCCCTCCAATTTCATTTTCTTTCCTTGTCTCTGTTTCCTTTTTGATTCCTTTTCTTCCCTGTTCTGAGCTCTGAAGATTTCAAACTGAACTCCTGTACTCGGACCTACTTTTTATAAATTTCAATTGTAACTTTAGGTTTGAACCCTATGAAATCGATGACTACATTTGATAGTTTTTGAACAGCAGTTGCATCTGATTCTACCTTGTAAGTAGCAGGTACACATGTGTCTGTCATGTAGGCTAGAAATTATATGGAGGAGGGAAACTGAGGCAGGCAGAGAGGTTGGGTGACTTGCCCAGGATCTTGCAGTGCTAGTAAGTATTGGAGCTACAATTGGAATAAAGGGGCCTATTGCTGGCGCCTGTGCACGCACCTTTACACCATTCTCTTTGAACAGGAGCGTCTGGTGATAACATGGGAATGATGGTACCACCTTCTGTTTTGGCATCTGTGAGCAAATCAGTTTTTAAAAGTTTAAAAATGAGAGAAGCAAGGTGTTAGGGTTATTAGCTACAAAGACAGTGTTCCATAAATGGATGCAGCAGGATATCTCCTGATACATAAATTTGTATTTTGTTTTCTCTGCATTTGTTTCTGGAAATAGCCAGGGCTGCGTTCTCTTGTTTTGGGAGTGCTTGGATTGCAGAATTGAAAGCATAAGTTTGCAGAGAGGCAGTTATGTCAAGGCCTCCAAAAAGGGAAAAGGAGCAGGAACGTTCCAGAAGGGGAGGCTCCCAGGCCCAGTGAAAGGAATCATGAACCAAGATCATGGAAGGTGCTGGACTGCAGGATGCTGTAAGCAAAGGGGACCCGAGTCCTGCTGTCTTGGAGAGCCCCAAGAAAGGGACAGGGTCGCAGACAGGAGGACTGGACCTCAGGAACCAGGCCTCCTAGCCTTGCCAAAGATTCCTGTGCCTAAGCTTGACCCTGAAGCAACCTCATCATCCGTGGACAGTGGACAGGTCAGCAGAGATCAGAAGGCTAACGGCCTGAGCCTGCCTCTAGAATATTCCAGAAAGTGTAGGCAACTTCCACAAAACCTTTGAATTGGGGAGAGGATGCCCAGAAATGATGGAAACCGAATTTTCCGCTACCTCTAAGAATAACTCAAGGAATTATTCTGGTTTTGGAAGCAATAATGGACTTTTCCTCCATCCCAGATAGTGTCCATAAATTCATACTCATGCATTCATTCAACAAGTAATTTCTGAGCACCAGTAAGGTGTCCAGCTCTATTACAAGCACAAGGGACACCACAGCAAACCAGGAAAGAGTGCTCTCCCTCCTTTAAATGCTTTGCATACTTTACATACAAATTGCCATAAAAATATGGGATATTGCACTTATCTGGCTCCCGCCAGGAAATCTGGACTTTGAATAGTGAAGCTTCAAGTAAGCAGGGAAACCCATATTAATGTTTTGTTAACTTTCATGTATGTATGTATACGCCCAGATAAGCTGTCAAAAGGCATTTTCTTTTTAAAAATTCAGATGAAATAAGGCACCATGAGATGCAATCAGCAAAAGTCAGACTGGGAAACTACTGAATAAATGATTTGAATTTTAAAATAAATTGAAAGGGAAAAAAGGAGCTGGGACAAATATAGACTAGTAGACATTGAGAGAATCCTTATATGTTGTGGAGAATGTCAAAATCTAAAAGTCTAAAAGTAATTTCTTAAAAAGTGAAACATAGCCTCCATGCGTAAGCCAGCCATTCTATCCCTAGGAATCTACTCCAGAGGAATGAAAACTGTCAAAGAATGTTTATAGCAGGATTACTTGTGAAACTCAAAACTAGAGACAACCATGTCTGTCGAGTAGTGGGTTGACTTTGAAAGCCCGTGGCATGTGCATATTGAATGCTTCAATATTCAATAAAGCACCATCAACAGTAAAAAGGATTGATTTGCTGAGACATACAACAACATGGGTGAACCCCAAAACTCGTCTTGCATGAAAGAAACCAGACACAAAGACCCCAGGTTGTGCCATTCTGTGTTTGTGAAATTGCTGGAGAAAGGGAAAAAATAGAGGAGAAAGCAGGTGTTCCCTTGAGGCTGCAAGCTGGAGTTAGCACTGACTGAAAACAGGTCTGAGGGAATTTTTTGGGTGACAGTAATGTTCTAAGATGTTCTAAAACTGGATTGGGGTGATTATGAAACAATTGTATAAACCTACTCAAATTCATCACACTGTATACTTACCGTGTGTGACTGTTATGATCTATAAATTATACCTCAATAAAGATGCTTGAAAGAATCTAAACATTGGCCAGAAAATTGATAATATGAAGGAATTGTTAGGATTTTTTTATGACTGATAATGGTGTTGTGTTTGGATTTTGAAAGCAAATGCTTATCTTTTTGAGATACACACTAGATTAGGAGAATGACAAAATGACGACTTAAATTTGCTTCTAAGGAAGATGAGAGGATGGGGGGGCGGGGGTCGAGAAGGGGGGCTGAACAATGAAACAAGATTGACCATACATTGATCCTTGCTTCATGAAGCTGGGTGATGGGTGTATGGAATTTTATTATTCAGTCTTTTATTATATATGTTTTAAATGTTTCCCAAATTTAAAGCTTTAAAAGATAAATTTAAGTCTTAAAACACTGAATCGACTGAGTTCTCGCTGGTCACTGACGAAATCTAGCTGGAATGAGGCCGCGGCTGGCCACTGTGTGCTGGGCGGCCTGCCCTCCCCCAGCTGCTGGGTCGCCAGGCTGTGCTTTGAGGACCGCCCACCCTCTGCAAGTTGTCTTGCGGGACTGCCCGCCAGGCACCCGCCCACCTTTGGCCAGGCCTGGATGTAGAACCCCTGATAAGCCATCAGCTCTCTCTCCTGGGGATTCCAGTCTCCTATGGTCTGATGCAAGAAGGGGAAAAGCTGAGAGCTGATTAGTCCCCCTGGGGCCTCCTGAGAGATCAGCCTCCGGTTTTGCTGCTAAATCCCCAAGGCAGCTCTGACTCTTGCCGGCTCTGAAACGTAGGTCTCTGCTTTCTTCAGGTCTGTGAATTACCTAGCATCCTGCCAAGACATTCCTTTTTTGTTTAAGTTGGCCAGAGCCGGTTTCCGTGGCTGAAAATCAAGGCACCCTGAGGCGGAGCCAGCCAGTTCAAATATGCCCTGTGTTCTCCTGTATCTCTACTCCCCTCAGGCTGATAGAGAAGCCTTCTGAGATAAGACTTAGGAGAGGCCATGGGATCACTGGAAGAGGAAGGAATCCAGAGGATACAAAGACACCAAATCGTGAAAACAAAAACATCTACTGGGACCAAAAAAAAAAAAGCTGCATAAAACAGTGCCGTCCAACAAAAAAGCAAGGCCAGGCACAAATGTAACTAAGTTTTCTAATTGCTGTGTTAAAGCAATTTAAAAAGAAAAAGGAAACAGGTGAACTTAATTTTTGTAGCACATTTTATTGAGCCCAACATATCCAAAAATATCACTTCAAGCTGTAATCAATATAAAAGCCATTCAAGAGATTTCACATTTCCCTTCCCTTAGTCCTCAGGAAGGCCAGGGGAAGCTTACCCCGTCCTTACAGCACATCTCAATCCAGAGCACACATTTTCCGGCTCCACAGCTGTGTGTGGCCAGGGGCTACCATTTTGGGAACCTGAGGGCTAGAAACTCTCCGAGTGTCTCGTATTCTCCTGACTCATGAAGCCTAGAAGGGCACCACATCTGCCCAGCTGTGTCTCAGGAGCTATGTAAAAGCTCCTGCCACAGTACACCCTTGGTGGACTCCCCAGTCACAAGTCGACTTTGTCTGCAAGGGGTACCCTACCCCTAATCCACCATCGACTGGGCACTTAGAGGGCTATATCCCAAGCAACCAATGTAAGGACAGGAAATCTGGGGTGACCCTGTTCCCCAGGTTCAGAGGTGTCTAACAGGGCCCATCAAACTTCTCTCTGGAAGAGCTGGCACTTGACTATTACTGAATCGAGCAGTGAATGGTGGGAGTACATGCAAAACCTTCAGAGAGAAGCAGAAATGGCACTACAGAATCCCACTTACAATTACTTCTGGGCTGCCCTGCTGAGCAGCTTTTGGGGGGTGGGGGTGGGGGACGAATAGACCTTCAGGCTAAGACTGTAGGGTCAGAGAAAATTGTCAAGTTTTTCCGCACTCCCAATATTGGTGTGATGATGGACACCTGCGGTCCTGCAGGCATGCCTAATGGCGGGCACCCCCCAAGCAGGGCATGGGCATGCGCAAGTGGGTGCACCTGGACTGAGACACGGGGCATATAAGGATGGCATCACGAGGATGCCAGCAGAGAGAAGAGAGGAGGAAAGCAGAGGCCAGAGAGCCCAGAGAGTGAAGATGTGCCGGGGGTTAAGAGGCCTGCCAGCCTCCTGGCCCCCCGGTATCCCCACCTGCCGTGTACCTGGTCATTAGTGATATAAAGAACAATAAAAGCCTGAAAAAGCCACCAAGGGCTCCAGGACTCCTCCTTTATCTGTCTGCCAGAATCATTGAGAAACTGCTCTGTGCCCGCCTGGCACTACAGAATCTTACTTTCCTCATTTCTAAGTCTATTCTTACAAAATACTCTGCATTTCTTGAGGTAACATGTGTGAGTTTCCAGTATATCACCACCCCATGGACATGGTCCCTTTTAAGCCCCTCACAACCTTAGTCCATTTTAAGCCTAGCAACAACCCTAAGTCATTTTTACAGCAGAGGAAAGGGAGGTCCAGAGGCCAGATAGCTTGCTCAAGGGTCCAGCAAGCTTAACAGTGGACTTGCCCCCATGTGGCCCTCTGTTGCCCCTGTCCACGCCCCTTCCACTGTACCTCCACACTGCTCTGACTTCACTTAGCACCTTAACTCAGTTTGCTTCTGGAACCAGGTAAGGGCGGACCTCATCGATAGCATCTCCTGTTATCACCACAAGATTGGCTGCCAAACAAACGTGGGGGACACCAACTGCCACTTTAACCCCCCTCCTGGTATCGATATTCTAGAACTACTGATCGGGCTGACCTGTGTGACCACCAGGGCATTGCAGAAATGGCAGAGCCAGGCTTCTGCAGCAAGGCCATGAAAGGCCTCACAGCCCTCTTTCTCCCTCTGGAGAGCCACCATGCTGTGAGGACGTTAAAAAGAGAGTCATGAGGCTAATAAGGAACTGACAGAGGCCTCCTGCTAATAACAGCACCCACTGACCCAGTGTGTGAGCTCCCCACTTGGGGGTGGGGGAAGATGCAGGTCCTGCCAGTGTCTTGACAGAGCTTCGTAAGAAGTCCCCAGGCAGAACCACACAGCTGAGTCATCCTTGAACTCCTGAGCCACAGAAACTGTGAGGTGTCACAGGTGTATTGTTTGAACCTGCTACGTTTTTGAGCCATTGATCACACAGCAACAATGAGTAACACATGGCACATCTTTTTCTAAAGGCCAGCTCCTTTGCCCAGAGTCCTCCTCACCTGTGCTTTGTTTTGGACAGGCTTCTGGTAAAGGTGAGGCGGATTTCTTCCTGAACTGGTGTTAAGAAACATGCATGAATTCTAAGTGATGAGGTGGTTGGGGGTTAGGCCATCAAAGCATAACAGAGTATCCTGTCCTATGGGCTTCTCTCTCTCAGGTGTCAAATGAGTAAGGAGGTGTTTCCACAGATTACTCTGGGCATTTTCTCTCTGTCTTTGTGGTGTCCCGGAAGCACAGTAGTTCCCCAGGGTGGTCAGAGATCTCATCACTGTATGAAGTGAGACCCTAGGGACTCAGGGAGCAGGCAGGAAGCAATATGGGGGACACAGGAAGGATCTCAGAAGGGCACAGAAACTGCAGGAAGTGACATTTAGTCAACAGGAAGAGGAAGGACATGAAAAGAAGACAGCATGGTGTGGAGTCCCCAAGTCATTTGCCAAATATGCATTGAGCTCCAGGCCTTGAAGATTCTAGTGTGGACCAGCCACTTTCAACTTTGAGGTTCTGGCCTCCTCAGCCCCACCTGCCTGCCTTCAACTCATCAGGACTCAGGTTGAGGGGTTTCTAGAAGGATCCTGCCTTCTGACGGGGCTGTATTCTGCGCCTTGCTCATATCCCTCCAGAGCAAGAGTCCAAGCCAAGACCTCCTCAGCTGAAGGCAAGGGGTGACCCCATCATCGATTCTTTGTTGGTCTGTGCAGCACATTGCTTGGAGTGATTCCCCAACACTGGGAGATGAAGGGGAGACAGGCAGAGGTAGCACAGGCACATCCCAGCCCCAGAGCAGCATGGTCCAATCAGCCTTCTGCAGTGTTGTTTGTTACCAGCATGGATGAGTGTGAAAGTGATTAGCCATGCTGGGATAGAGTCCACACTATTGAGGACTCTATAAGTGTAAATACTACACTCTATAAGTATAAATAGCCAGATATTGCTAGTAGCCTCTGAACAGCACAGCTCTCTAGAGATTTTAACTTTAACTATGATTTACATAGAGTAAAATTCATTGTTTTGGTATACATCTCTGCTACTTTTGACAAATACATAATGTCATGATGACCATCACAGTTATCACCCACCCGCCAAAAATTCCCACATATCATTTTGTGGTTAATGTTTTCCCAGACCTCCTGCCCCTTCCAACCACTCACCTGTTTCTGTCTCTATAGTTTTGCCTTTTCCAGAATGTCCTATAATTGAAAGCAAACACAGTGCATTTGGGATTCATCTGGATACACCTTACTCCTTTTTATCGCTGGATAATATTCCACCACCTGGTTGTATCCTAGCTTTGTTATCCATTCCCCATTTGAGGTACATTTGGGTTGTTTCCAGTTTGGGGTGCTTATGAAAAAACCACCATTAATATTTATGTACAGTTTTTTTGTTAACACAAGTTCTCATTTCACTACGTTAAATACCTCGCACAGTCATGTGCATAAAGATGTTTCAGTCAATGGTGGGTCACATAGACAACAACAATGGGCCCCATAGGCTATAGCGTCTAGTTATGAGCAGACGGTACCACCTCAGTTGTGTAATGACACTCTGTGATGCTTGCATAATGATGAAATGACCTAATGCCACATTTCTCAGAATGTAACCACATCATTAAGTGACACATGATAGTAAAGAAATTGTGGGTCATATTAAAAGTTAGTTGGACTTTACAGGAAACCAGCGAACTGTATTCCGAAGTGGCCATACATTCGCTTCCAATCTGCAAAGTAGAAAGCTCGCTCTGTGGTTTCCTTTTAGCTAGGCCAGGATATGCCATGGGGCCTACAATTACAAATGAACAACTTTCCTTGTGCTGCTTTGTCATGCATGTGTCTCTCTTGGTGACGGAGCTGTCCACATGTTTGGTCTTTGCTTTTTAATGGATTCTCCTGATATTTTATTGCCTTTTTAACAGGGTCTTAATTATCACCTTCCAGTGCAGTGTACTTTTCTTGTGAATGTATCCTTGGAATGTATCCTTGGAATCCCTGGAGTTAGTTTAGCTTTTTGTTTCCATGACTAGTTCCATGACTAGTTCCAGAGGCTTCTGTCAGGGGAGAGCATGCTTTCCTTGCTCCAAAAGGTGGTTGAGGTATTTCTTGTGAGCTTTTAACTTCTACTCTTTTGAGTGAATGCTTTGTGGAACAGCTTTGGTGTGCCTTCCAGCCCTGGAGATGAAGAGAGTTTTTCCTATTATGGTTCTTGGTGTTTTTTTATTAGCCCTTTTCTTGCCCTATCCAGAGAAGCTGTTTTAAAAGGAGTCAGGAAGGGTAAAATAGGTGCCCAGACTTGGCAAAGTTTTATGTTGGTGTGCAGGCCAGAGACCCGGGGTGGGAGGGGAGAGGTGAGAGGATTCACCAGAGACAGAGTGGGTACCAGAACAGGCAGACTGACCGAAACACACTGCTAAGGGGAGCAGCAGGCAAGTCAGGAGAGGTCTGCTGTGCCATGTGGGTCCCCTCCCTGGCGGGGGATAGAACTCGTGCTGCAGTGGCTGTGGAGGCCCCACAGTACAGTGCTCAACCCTTTGTACCACCAGGGAGGCTCTCCTGGCATTTTTATTATATGGGTTCTTGCTCCTTGGGAAAAGAATTGTCTAGGCTCGTCAGTTTATGCACAGTGCTCACACTGGATATTAAATTAGGCCCGAGGGGCCTGGAAGCACATACCTCTCTCCATCAAACAGACCTGTCATTAAAAAGAGAAACCTCCTCAGATGAGTCAGAGCAAAGGACCATGGAGTTTGTACACTTTTTTTTTAATTTAAAAAATGTGATTAAAAACAGACATAACATTTCCTATTTTAACTATTTTAAGTCTAGAGTTCAGGAGAGTTAAACACATCTATAAAATGTGTGACCGACACCACCAGCCATCTCCCAAACCTTTTCATCTTGCAAAATTGAAACTCTATTCCCATAAAATACATGTGCCCCATTCTCTGTCTGCACCTGCACAGCCCCTGACAAATAACCTCCAACTATCTGTTCCCGTAAATCTGCTTATTCTAGACCTCTCATACAAGGGATTGTCTTTCTGTGACCACTTGATTTCAGATCATAATGTCTTCAAAGTGTGTTCAGGTTGTACCAACTTGGAGGAATCTCCCTCCTTTTTAAGGCCATATGATAGTCAACCAGATGGACTCTGGGGTCACTTCCACCTTTCAGCTGCTGTAAATAATGCTGTTACGAACCCCTGTGCACAAATATCTTTTCAAACCCTGCTCACAACTCTTTTGTGTCTATGGCCAGAAAAGGAGTTGCTGGATTATATGGTAATTTATCTTTAATTTTCCAAGGAACCTCTATGCTGTTTTCCAGGGCAACTGCACCTGCAGTCCCACCAGCAATGTATAGACATTTTTTTTGCATGAGCTAAATCTTTTGAATCCCTCACTTTCTCTCCATTGCCTTCCTCCAGCCTCTCTTGCCTGGTCGACTAGTGTCCTAATTAGCCTCCCACTGTCACTCTGACTCCTTCCAATTTAGATCCAGATCACAGCCAGTGATTATTTCAAATGTGTGGGTCTGCATGCTTCCCTCCTGCCCACCCATCTCACAGCCCCAAGTGGTTTTCCATTGCTCTTGGGATGAGATTCAACTCCTTATATGACCCAATATAGCCCTTTGCTCCTCCTTAGCCTAACCAGGTTCAGCTGCAGTGGTCCTGCTCTCTCCCACCCATAGTGACCTACTATCCATCCCTCAAAGACACATGCCCCCTTCCTTAGCACATGCTGTTCCTGGGCTGAAACAGCATCCTCAGTCACTTTGGGTCAAGCGTCATTGCTCAGGGAAGCGATCCACAACCTTTTTACTGACCTCCTCCTCCTGTCAGAGAGGATTCTCTCCTTACAGCTTCTCACCAAAAATGGGTTACTTGCCCCCAAACACTTTTCTCTATTTGTACCTACATAGTCACTAGTGTGATTATCGGGTTACTATCTAGTTCAGCCCCCAAATGAGAAGTTTCCCACCCTAGGCTGTCCACGCTCCCTGCAGTCTTGGGTCACCATGCAACAATGCCTCTCAGGGGCTGTGACAGAGGTTAATTTTATGTTTATTAGTATGTGCACTTGGCTCATGTCTGCAACTCCCAGTAGGCTGTAAGCTCCACCAGGGAGGGGACTATGTCTATTTTCTCAACGCCCTCCTCTTAGAGGTACCTGGCTCAAGTACTAAAGGAACCTGAACCATGCAGAAAAGGGCTAATTCCGTGTTTTCAGTTACGATTTCTCCCAAGCATTTACCCTTAGACTATAAGGGGTATGTAATATTTATGTGGTGCCTACTACAAGTCCTAGGATATTTTATCCCACGTAATTGTTGAGTGAATGAGTGACTCCAAAAGGGAAGACCGGGGTCCAGGGGTCTCAGCTCCGGAAACAAACTCGATCTTCAATTACAGCAGGAAAACTCGATTTTGGTGCTTAAGTATGAAAGGGTTTGTGGAAGGAGCGACTCGGGTCCGGGAGATTATTGAGGTGATCTGTCCTTTCCTCCGGTGACTCACGATCAAAACTTTCCGGTTTAACATTTCGGGGTTCCCCTTTCCCGTTACGTTTTCAGAACGTAGGTACTGTCACCTACAGCCGGGGGCAGTGGCCGAAAGCCTACTAGCCTCTGAGGTCGGGGGAGACCGCCAGGGACCCAGGTTTCTCCGAGCCAGCCTAGCATAGGCCCTCCTCCACCCTCACACAACACCCCACCTCCTTGCGACGAGGTATCCCCGCGAGCGAGCCTCGGTGAGGACACCGTCCTCCTCAGTGAGCCCCAGCCAGCCCCAGAGCCATGGCAAGGACCCTCAATTCCCCCATCCCCAGAAAACCCTAGGGCCCAAAGGCGGAGTCAGAACCCCCGCCCTCCGCGGGAACCCCCACTCCGAGTGCGCTCCCGCGGGTGGGGCGCGCGACCTGAGGCTCCGCTCCCTGCCGCTCGCTCCGTTCCGCTCCGGCGCCGGCGCGATCCGGCCCGGGATTCCGTGGCCGCCCCACCCCGCGGCCGCCCCGCCCCCCGTCGCCGCGCCGCCGCCTGAGGCCGCTCGGAGCTGCGCGAACATGGCCGAAGTCGGCGAGGACAGCGGGGCCCGCGCCCTGCTGGCGCTGCGCTCGGCGCCCTGCAGCCCCGTGCTGTGCGCCGCCGCCGCCGCCGCCGCCGCCTTCCCTGCCAGCGCGCCCGCCGCGCCGGCCGCGCCGCCGCCCCCGCCCGGGCCCGCCGCCCCGTCGCCGCCGCCGCCGCCTGCCCAGCCCCCGCCGCCGCCGCCGCCGCCGCCGCCGCCGCCGCCCGGCGCGATCGCCGGGGGCCCGGCGGGCTCGGAGGCCGAGGCGGGGGCGGGGGTCCCGGGCGGCGACGCTGGGGGCCCGGGCGGGGGCGCGGCGGGCGAGGCCCTGGTGGCCGCGGCGGCCGCTTCGGTGCGCCGGAGCCCCGGGCCCGCGCTGGCGCGCCTAGAGGGCCGCGAGTTCGAGTTCCTCATGCGGCAGCCCAGCGTCACCATCGGCCGCAATTCGTCTCAGGGCTCGGTGGACCTGAGCATGGGCCTGTCGAGCTTCATCTCGCGGCGCCACCTGCAGCTCAGCTTCCAAGAACCGCACTTCTACCTGCGCTGCCTCGGCAAGAACGGCGTCTTCGTAGACGGGGCCTTCCAGCGGCGCGGCGCGCCCGCTCTGCAGCTCCCCAAACAGTGAGTGTCGAGGCCACCCGACCCCAGCCCCAGGGACAGCCCCCCGCTCCGGACTGGACACTGGTGCCACCTCAAACCCGCCGGGCCTGGGCCCCAGGGACAGCCCCATCCCCTGCCCTGGATACCGGTACGGCCGCTACCGGCACCTGGCCGGGGCTCAGGGCCGCCTTCTCCGATTTTCCGCACCACCTGGGCACAGGGCCCCTTCTGATCCCCCATCGAGCCTGGATGGTGATGTGCAACCTCCCTCCCTCCCCCCACGTAGGCCCCGGGGTCATCCACCACCACCCCTACACACACCCCCGACTAGGGTTGCTGCGGGCAGTGTTGTTCAGGGAGAGATGGGGTCCCCCAGCGCCAGTCTCCTCGAAGACCTGAGCCGGCGCTCACAGTGGGTGCCAGGTCTGAAGGACATCTTGGGCTGGGAGGGGGACAGGTCAATAAGGACCTTCTCCTGAGTGCCTTGAAGATTGGGAGGTATTGGGACAGTTAGATTCACCTGAGTAGAGGGGATAAACGTGGGGACCCAGGCAACACTGGGGTGGAGGGCTGCGAATGCCACAGCTTCTTTAGTAACTTGATGTGTATTCCCTCCCTCCTCACTCCTTTTCCTTGCTTCTTCCGGTTCCCACAGCCCCTTTTCTCCCCTCTACCCTGCCCCAGAGATTACTGCTTTCTCAGGATCTGTTGATCAGGAGAAAGCCTATTTAATTACTCATTTCCTCTTTAGGCACTTTCTTTTTCTATTTAGTAATTGCTTTTAACTCCTCACTGGTGTTTATATTTCTCCAGTGTGCTTTGCCTTCCTAGTTGTTAGACTGTCTAATTACTCCCTCTTTTATAAGTGCCCTGAGTCCAGGGAAATTTTGCTGGGGTAATTCCCAGGGCCCATCCTTTGTTTCTGTAAACTTCTCTCCCACCTAGGGTCTTGGTGTGTTTGATTGTGTTGAATAATTTTCAGGCACAACATCAACAATGACTCATTCCTACATAAGGTGTGAGAGCGAGAGTATACCTTTATTTTCCAAACATGAAAGGCATTCACCTCAGAAAAATCAGGTCTCTGAATAACAAAGTTGTTCTGTCCCACCCTGGGTCTTCTTACTCTCTTGTAACTTTTCCATAACCCCCACTCTCACCATCCTGGGCTCCTAACTGCTTTTCTGACCAATCACTTCTCTGAGAGAGTGACAGGAAAATAGCTCCTTCCCCTCCCTGCCCTGTGGCTCTCAGGGACCTGTTCTGCTCCACACCTTTATATGGCTCAGGTTCTCAGTGCTCCCATTAGCATCTTGTTTCCAGAGAAGAGGGCCTAGCTGATTGAATCTGGGCTGAGACTTTCACAGTAGTATTTTCTGACTCAAGGGGATGAACTGTTAGACCCCAGAATCCTCCAGGTCATCTATGGAATTGGCTATAAACCAGCTCCATGGTTTATAGCGTTGCTGTTCAGCTGCTTGCAGCTTGATAGTCCAAGGAACTTGCCTTCTGGTGGGTGATTCCTGGCATTCTGTTTGCACTCCCTCTGGGTGGTGCTTTGCCCCACTGTGGTGTCAGTCTCTGTTTGAACTAACTGTACTTCTGAGCAATATCCACATGGCAGGGATGTAAATTTTACAAGAACAGACCTGCAGAAGGAGAGACATTAAGTGGATACGCACATCCACCCCCCTAGTGGAAGGTTGTTGGCCTCTGAAGACTGTCAAGACCATTGACAAATACGTTGTTGGGTGGTTTGGGTGGTTTTGTGTTTTTTATTTTACACTGCTTCAGTTTTGGTTTTTAGATTTTTATTGCTGTAACGGTGGTTTATAGATAACATTATATAGGTTTCAGGTGTATGGCATTATAAATCAGCATCTTGTAGGTACACTACATGGCGATCACCAAGAGGTGACCCCTTCACCTGATTTACCAGCTGTCTCCCATCCCTTCTCCTCCCCCCCCCCCGCCCCGTAATTACCATTTTGTTCCCAATCTAAGTTGTTTTTGTTTTGTTTGTTCATTTGTTTCTTTATCTTTCACTTGAATGAAATCCTCCTTCCTCTATCTGACATCTCATGTAGCATAATACCCTCTAGGTCCATTCCTGTTGTGCAAATCCAGGTTTTTATCATTTATTTCTACAGCTGAGTGTCGTCTATGTCTTCTGTCATGTCTTATCCATTCAGCTGTCTGTGGGCACTTAGGTTGTTTCCTTTCTTAACTCTTTGAGTAGTGTTACAGAAAACATAGGGATGCAGGTACCCTTTGAATTCATGTGTTTTGTTTTCTTTGGGGAAATAACCAGTGATGGAATAGCTGGAGAAGATATTTGTAAATCATTTATCCGACTAGGGGGTTAATATCCACTATATATCAAGAAATCATACAACTCTTTATTTTAGAAAGCTTAGACCTAGGTAGTCACAGATATATACTGTAAACTTTTTACAGGTAAATCAAGATTCTTTGGCCTATCACATTCAAAGTTGTCAAGAAATTTTAATGAATTCAGAGCAAGGAAATTGATTATGGACATTTTGGAATATGCATTCCAAAATGAAAAATTCTTTACTGACTGAAATAACTGCAGTAATTAATATGTTTGTTTCCTCTCTGGCTTTGGAGCACAGTTTTGCCATTAAGTTTTGCGGTTGAGTTTCTTTAACATAAATCAAATTATTTTCTCTGTATTGGAATTTTGTGAACCTGAACATGCTTGTGCTTAGTATACTACAGTTACATGGGACTTGGAGCTGCTTTGTGCTGTGTGGTGTACTCTCCCTTTGGAGAGTTGACATCAACATTGAGTGACACTGGCCTGCACCTACTACACTCCCTGCGCCCACAGCTGCCGCTGTGCCAGTCCCCGCTTTCCCACTCCAGAAAGCTGTGGTTAAGAGGGGTGTCAGAAATTGCCCCCGTTTTTTATTGGAAGTATGTTTTTCCAAATCTTAAATGTTTGTACTTATTACTAGGGAAAAAATTCCTTGTGCTATGTACGACTTAGAGCTGATGTGCACTGGAGGTCCCAGTCTAAGGAAATTCAGGCTTCGCTGGACAGACCCTTATGTATAGGCTTCAGCGTTTCTTCTGGCACATTAGCTATGGGTTGGGGCCAAGGGTTTTACCTGTAATAGGAGAGACAGCCTTCTGGCTGGCAGTAGGTGTGCACACTGAGTTGTGCTTGTAGAAGGAACAAACTGATGGCTAAATGAATTTGCAGCTTCCTTGAGGAAAAGCAGTGTCACTGATGGAGCTTGCTTTCGAAGCCAGCGTGTATGGCAGCACGTGGGCAGTGCCTGTGGGTGGAAGGGTGGGTGTGGTCTGTGTGTATGACTAGTTCTTTATACTGTTTGGAGTTTGAATTAGATGTGTGTGAACTAAAAAACAAACAGGCAAAACCCATGCACAGTCTCTTAGTTGCTCGTCTCTTTTTGCAAATTTCTTTGCTAACACTTTTGTAATGAACTTGGACTCCTTGAATATTACAGTAATAATAAGACTTCTGTTTGTGATAGTTTTTGTGAGTGCTACAGTTTATGGGATTCTTTTTCCTTTTTGCATCCTTGTGTTTTCCAAATTTTCTGCAGTGAGCGTGGCTTCCGTTTTTCTTTTTTTAAACACAGAAAAAATTTCAAACATAAAGAGTCGTGAACTGCCTTGTCCCCATCAGCCAGGGTCAACAGTTATGTTATGGCCAAGCTGGTTTTATCTTCATCCCAAGGAATCTCCCCCCCACCACTCATTTAAAAGCAAGTCACAAATGTCATATCATTCTGTCAGTATTTTAATAAAAGATAGACCCTTAAAAAAAGAAGCCTAACCACAGTGTCATTATCATACCTAAAAAGTTAATAACGTCTTTCTATCTTTAACGACCCAGCCGTTTTTCAGATTTCCCTTATTGTCTCATGATTTTTCCCCCTCTTAGGCTGTGTTTATTTGAATCAGGAACCAAATCAGGCGCAGACATGCAATCAGTTGGTATGTCTCCCAGTCTCTTATTTCTGTAGACTGCAGCTCACTCCTTTTTCTTGCTGAGGGAGCAGGGTCCCTGTTCTGTATAGTTTCCTGTAGTCTTATCTTATGACTTAGTTTCCTGAGGTCTTCATTTACTCTCTCTCCTCTGTCCTTCCTGTGAATTGGTTGTTGGACTTAGAGCTTTGATCAGACTTGGGTTTGATGTGGTTTTTGTTTGTTTGTTTGTTTGTTTGTTTGTTGACCGGAACTGCATGACAGGTGGGAATACACGGGGGGGGGGGGGGGGGGGTGGGCACTGTCAGGAAGCACAGATGTCTGTCTCTTAGCAGTGGTTAATGGTCATTGCCTGGGTGCCTTACTTTATCATCCCCTGGACTGGTGTTCACTTTGGCTGCCAGTAGATAGGTGTTGCTATGCTGACTGCTCTACTCTCTAAAAGACACACTGTGATTGGTAGATGTTAAGGGCAACAACTTAGTTGTAACCATCAAAACATTTTCTTGCATTGATAGCTGTTTTAGATTCTATGAAATCATACATAGTTTCTCATTGTTATTCTCAATGCAGATTGAAGACTATCAAATTAGTTACTGGCGATTATACAAGTATTATCAGATTGAAATTAATTGGAAAATGTCCCAGACTTAGTGAAGACAGCAGCTATTGTGAATCCCACTATCTAACATCCTGGCAATCACTGCGTTCCTTTTCTCTCTGTGCCTCCCCTTATTCCAAGGGAGCTTTAGGGTTCTTATCTGACCCAGGGCCTTGGTTATGGGGTTTGGTCCAGTGCGGACCTGTGTGCTGAACTAGGTTTGCACTTAGGACAAGAGATGAGTGTTTCCTGTGGCTGGGCTAGAAGATGTGACTCTGAGTTGGTGCTGGTTCTGTCTCCAAGTACAAAGGCACATTGACTAGGGAGGAGGAGGATCCGGCAGGGATGTGGATGTGTGTGGTGCTGGAAGGCCATGGAAAGCACACAGGAGACGTGGTCACTCAGGTCTGATTCATTGAGACCTCGACCAGGGGACTGGTTCAGGGAGAGATTTGGCAAAAAGATCATGTGAAGGAAGAGGTGATCCAATTTTGTGGTTGGGATAGAAGAGACAGTTTGAATTTGGAAGCTGGAGAAATGGTAACTGCCTCAAAATGAAGCTGGGGTTTTGGAGGGAGAAAGTTTTTGTGGAAGGAAATGGGGCAATTTCTCAATGTTGTCCTTTATTCTGGGTTTCTTGCTAGTTCACAATTACCGTGAGTCATATATATTTGTTAAAAGTTAGACTGTCATCTTGCTAGAAAACTTAATTTAAAAAGGTTTATGGGAGTGTAGCAAATTGGAAAACAGTACCTTGATTCTTAATAAAAGGATGTGCCTTTTTGTAGTACATGTTAAGTTTTTTTGGGTTTGTATTCATATCATAAAATTTATATAGTATTTTAAAAGTCAATCCACAAGAAGGGTGTTATTTATCATGTTTATATGTTGAATTGAATTTTTAATAAACTTATGAAAGTCTGTCACTATTAAGGGAATTGTTAGGTGCTAAAAGTATATTATGTAGAGTTTTAATGGTGTGCATAGTACTTTTGAAGAAGCTGTGTTTAAAATTATATGCTGAAATGAAAGAAAGCATTTGATTTGGAGAGACAGTAATTTACTATTTGCTGTTTTTGCATCTTGTGAATGTCAGGGAATAAACTTGCTAAATTAATGACAACTCGAATTACAGCAATGCCTCATTTCCATAATTACTCTACATTTAAAGTGTTTCATATTAAAATGAGAGGATTATATAAAAACACTTTTACTTTGATTTCCTGGAATAGGCCCTTGCATTGTGACTTGTTAGGAGATTCCTAGTTAATTTTCACTGTTAGTATCACTTTCACCAGTTTCTAGTTTTCTGGTAAAAATGTTCCTTGTTGATTAAAAAGAAAGAAAATAGGCACCTGTGTGTGAACATATTTCATGAAGGATAAAGGGAAGCCAAGAAGGCCACTAGCTGAGCTGTGAGAGCAGTGTGCCCTGGCTGGTTTTTTGGGGGACTTGTTGGGACTGTCCCTCACTGCAGAATTTGTTCCACCTTCTTCTAGAGTACTGAGTGTGGTTTCCTTGGACACTCTGAAGACGAGTTAGAGAGGGTTTTACTTTACTTACACATGACAGTTCCATCCTTAATGGTTGCACTGCTTGCAGATGTGTGACTTATCTCACCTAAGAGTAATTTCCAGCAGATCCAGAGAACAGAGATGGATATTTTATATATGATTTGTTTAAGAAGAAACTTTTTTGCCTTCAGTCATCTGTAACATGTTTAGCCATTTGTTTCCTCAGAGGGCCCTCCTCCTCCCAGTCTGTGAGCTGAACTCTGACCTCGTGGCTGCGCTGCTCAAAAGGGCCCCTCTTCTTTAGCCAAGGTCCCAGAGTTTCTAAAAGATCTTCCCCAACCTGCTCCCCTCACTTCAAGTATGTGGTTCTTTTCTACTCAGTGGTGCTTTGGGCAACCCAGTTACCTTGTTTTTCTAGCAGTTCTCAAGTTTGAAGGTCCTAGGGCTCTTTTATACCCTAATCCATTACTAGAGACCCCAAAGAGCTTTTGTTTATGTGGGGTATATCTGTTATATCTATTTCAGATTAGAAATAGAACTGAAAAATTTTTGAAGTATTAGTCTATTAAAAATATCAATATTGAGCTTGTTTTTAAAACAACTTTTTATGAAAAAATAACTGTTTTCCAAAACAGAATAATTTAAAATGGGGGTCCTCTGTGTGTGTGTGTGTGTGTGTGTGTGTAAGTCTTCAACATCTGGCTTATGAGAAGCCAGTTGAAATCTGAGTTTATACTACTGTGATCCTCTGTATTGCTTAACTATGTGAAGACAATCTAGCCTCACAATCCCATACCTGGAAAAGGCACTGTTTCAATAACTGGCCTTTTCAGATCACTGAGGATGGTGTCCTTTGACACCTCATCAAAAGTCAATGAGTAATAGCTTCTTAAAGGTTATTGCAGTATAGAATCTGAAACTTTATCAGTGGATTTTTCATACCGTTGCATTGAAATCCAGTGCTCTTTCTTGGCATTTTGAATAGGTTTTTCACGCGTGCCTGGCTTTGTAACTTCATGCATTGGTCATTGGGAAAAGGTTTGATTGAGTCATGGAGATATCAGTGCATGTTATTATATAAAGAAAAGTATATTTACTCTGAGGTTCAGCTGGTAGTTAAATTTGGTTCCCTTGAGCCCAACACATCATGCTTTTTTTTAAAAAAAAATTATTTATGCATACAAGAGCAGGGTATAGGCCAGAGGCATGGGGGGTAAGAAGATTCACCAGAGACAGAGTGGGTAGCAGGACAGGCAGAGCCACTGAAATACACTGCTGAGGGGAGCAGTGGGCGAAGCAGGAGAGGTCTGCTGCAGTGGCTGTAGAAGCCCCACAGTGTGGCACTCAACCTTTTGAGCCACTAGGGAGGCCCCAAGGATAAGGCTTTTTATTGTAGCTTTAAAAGTTGAATGACAGTATATTTTTATGGGAATGAAAAATCATAATTTAGCCATTGGCCTTCATTACTATCTTGTGACATTACTTTGACTACATTTAGTATATTTTGTGTGTTCTGTCAATTCTTAATTATTGTGGATGGCACAAAACAGCTTGTCAAGTATTTGTTATTTCCCATATTCAGGCAAATAGGCCTTATCCCTTTCCTAACTGGTTCTCACATAACACCTATTTTCCCCCTTCAGCTACAGGTGCAGGGCCACCGGAAGAAAGAGCAGGGGGACAGGACTTGAAAAGGGTGTTATGCTGAGGCTTCCAGGAATATCAGTGAGTGACATGGTGCCTTTGCACGGAAATACTCCTCTTTTCTAAGCACACTTCTTAAAAACTGTGCCACTTAGTGTAAACATAGACAGTGGTCGCTCCTCCCTAGTCTGATAGCTTCCACTCTTTCTTCCCCTTTTTCTTAGTAAACCCACGTTATACAAAAGATAAAACTAATCTGTCTAGAACCTCCGTGGTGGGTGCAGTGTGGTGTATGCACATATTGAAGCTGTGCTTCCAAAAATGTGTATGGTGCTCTAAACCAGTGTTGATCAGTAATATGTTATTAAAAAAAAAACTAATCTGTCTACAAAAGCCTTGCTTTTTGTGCTTTGTACCACAAAAACAAAAGGCCCTTACTGTTTTCCAAATGGACACTTCTAACATCAGGATGCCTCCCTGTCCCCCTCCCTGCGAGGTTGTGCTACTGCTGGTTTGGTGGCAGCATATAGGATTCAGAAATTAATTTTATGGCTTTCAGTTGGAATTTTGTGCCAAATCTCTATGTAAGATGACTTGTGCTTTTGATGTTGGGGTCTGTCGGAGCAGTTGCATGGTGAGTAACTGGCCCCTGTGGTACTCGTGAGTTGTGCAAGATTCCAGCTCAGAGCTATGCAGGCCTGTGGTGGGGTTAGCTGTCCAAAGAGTCTTCCCAGAACTGCTCTCTCCTGTCTCGTGATTTGGATATAGCTTACTGATGCAATTCAGGAGCCTCCTGTATGTTACCAGGAAGCTGTGGCTGGAAATACTGTCAGTGAAAAATAACTTGTAAACTTAGTAACTCTTTGGAGCTGATACAGAAAAAATGTTAAAAGGAAATCTGATGATACTGATGGCAGAAAGAGTAGGTAGGAGGCCATGCAGTGAAATAAAAAGGAAGGTTACACAGTAAAAGTTTGTATCCCTCCATTTCTCCCCTTGGGGACATAAATATCTGGTCTGCTTGGCAGGTATGTCCCTGAAGCTGGGAACAGTGACTCATCACAACTTGATGAAACATCTTTCCAACTCTGCCTAGTTGGATTCCATGTTAACCAGGAGCATTTATGTTCCTGATTTGATTCCCAGCCCTCAACTAAATATTCAGCTTTCTTAGCACTTATATTTTCCTCTGTAAATTGTGGTGTAAACAGATTGTCTGGACCTGAACCCTTGGGTTGGCCATCCAGGAATTCCCCTGGAGAATCTAGAACTTTAATAACCACGTGAAGAACTACCCCTGGCATCTTTGATGAGGCTGCAGGTCTGGGTGTAGCCACCCCCTCACTTTTCCCCCTTCTCCTCTGGGACCCAGTAATGTTTTGGCAGTGTGCTTCCAGGTAAAAAGTCGAGGAAGGTCTAATACCTGGGACCCAGGCAGACCCACTCAGTAAAGCTGTCTGTAGTTGTAAGGCTAAGGTGAGGAACCGGCCAGCCGTGCCCCTTCTTAGCGACTCTTCTTGAAACATCTCATTGCTGAATAGCTTGCTGACTCTCTTCATTTCTGCCACTCTAGACAGCAGATAAGTTAGGATAGAAGGCTTCCGTTTTCCCTTTTATTATAGCTTTTGAAGCCAGAGCAAAAATATAAAGGGATCTGAGAGATGATTCCTAGGTATGATAAAAAGTGAGAGACAGATTTATTGGTTTTGAGGGAATTATAAACCTTGCTAGCCCTGGATTCAGTGAGCATACTGGTTATCAGTGGATTACATGAGAACCTGGTTCTTTTATATTATCATCTTGACGCATATCCTTATAGATTTTTAAATCCCTGTGGATTATGTGCAACTCTAGCTCCTTATTTTGCTTCACATTCTATATAGATTTTTAAAATTCCTTTATTGACAAATTGTGTGTTGCCTGTCCCAGTCTGCCGTTGGCGTGGACACCATCATGCCGAGTGACTCTTGCCGGTGTGCTGTGGTAGCGTCCGGGCAGAGAGCTCATAGTCCTTAGTGTGGCTGGTCATTATGTGATGGGAACACTGATGTGCATCTGTCCCCGCCAGGAAGCTGTAAGTCCCTGCGGGTGGGGCTGGTTGCTCTGTGCTGTGATGTGTTCCCAGTGCTTAGTGTGGCGCTTTGCACCTGGGCTGACACTAAAAATCTATTGAGAGAGAATATTTTTACTTACATCCATAATATCTGTAACTTGCTGACTTCTGGAATAGATAAATTCCCACATCTTGCCTGTGGAGACACCAGAATATTTCCACTGTTTCTGATCAGAGGTTAGAAAGCATCTTCACTGGCCATCAGCGATCTGGGCTGGCAGTGCCCACTGATCCCAGGCGGCTGTGGGCTCTCGGGCTGCAGTGGTGTCTGCATCAGACCTGAGGGAGGGTTGTGGGGAGCAGTGCTGATGGGCAGGTTGATCTCACATCTACTTGTGTCCTGTGGCCAGAGCTCAGCGTAGGGCCGCTCGGGGAGACGGCCGTGTGCCCAGGGAAAAGGAAATGCTGTACCCTGCGATCTCATCTACAGCTCATGTACGGATTTGTCACCTGTCCCACTTTCCACCCCCCCCCACCCCACCCCTAGTCCAGCCCAGGGCAAAGTGCTGCTTTTCCTTGTCCTTCTTTCTAGTTTCCTTTATCTAGAATGGCCCCTTAGCCTCTTTGTTTTTATTGACCTTGACATTTTAAAGAAAATAGGGCAGTTATTTAACAGATGTTGCTCAGTGTAGATTTATCTTGTTAGATAAAGTCTTGACCAGATTTGTCCTCAGCATCTTTGGCTGAAGGGTGTAAGGGAGCAGCCACCTCATGGCATGGTGGAGCACATGGTGTCCTTGGTGGATTCAATGCTTTGCTTAGTTCAGGTGTTTGACTTCTCTGCCAAAGCGTTACTGTATTTCCTGTTGTTTTGTTTTTTAAGATTTATTTATCTATGCATACAAGATCTGGGGTACAGGCTAGAGTGGCGAGAGGTGAGAGGATTCACCAGAGACAGAGCAGGGAGCAGAACAGGCAGATCTTAGAACAGGCCAGGCGTGCTGCTGTGCCGCAGATGCTTTGCGGTGCCGCGCTCAACCCACTGTGCCACCAAGGAGGCCCTACTGTACTTCCTTTTGTGATTAATAAGTGATTTTCGAGATTGGCACTGGAATAAAATATTTCATATCCAGTCATATTTACAATTTCTAGTAACAGTTTTTAAACTCACTTTTTACTTATGTTGTTTTTGGTCCGTCTTCACCTATAAATAAAGATTATTTTGTGTGTTCTACTATTTTCTGTATCTTTTTGTTGTTGTTGTATTGTCGGATTAGCTAGAACTTCCAAATGACAGAATAAATACCGTGATGATGGCTCCTTTCTTGTTTTTAGAGTAAATGCAGCTTGGTGCTTAGGGGCTGCTCCCCCAAGGCTGCCTTCCCGTGCCTCTGAGTGCGTCCGTGCACAGCTCCTCTTCCCGCAGCGTCTGTCCACTGTCGCTGGAGTGGTTCGTGGTTTTTAGGGGCCAAGTTTTTTACCTCTGTTACCCCAGTATTTACCAATATGCTTTTCACATAGCTTGTACCTCGTGAATGATTGTGAGCATGATGAATAAACAGACCAATTGGAGAGATGTGAATCCAGAGCCTTTGGCCAAGGAAGGTGATCAGAGGGGTAGCAGCTTTCAGAAGACTGCACCACCCGCCTAGCTGGAGTACTTGGTGGGGCATGCCCCCTGACCGCAGACTCCCACTTTCTCATCTCTAAAATGGACTCCTCCCCACCCTGTAATTGTAAGAACTGAAGTGTGTTAAAAGGGCTCACTGTGACCCCTGGCATACTCATACTCACCACGTGCCCACCTGGTTGTCCTCGTGCTGTTTTCCTAACTGTGGGGCTATGTGCCCCGGGGTGTGGATGTCAGAGTGTTCCGACTCAGGGAAAACTGCTGCAGGGCCTCACGCCAGTCCCATGTTGCCTTCACCGACCGCTTTCTACGAGTTCTTGCAATGGTGGAGAATGGGTTGCTAGAATCCCTTTTAAGATCACATGATCAGAACCAAATAGTGGGCTTTGTGTATCTTTGATCTGCGTGGCTAAGAATGGGAGCTCAAAGTACAGGGGGTTTGAAAAGACGAACGCAGGTTCTATCTTGAGTCAGTTTAGTGACCTTTGTAGGCTGCACAGATCCACGACAGCTCGGGCAGGACTTGACGAGATAAGCAGGACAGGGGCTGCGACTACACGGCCAGTTCTTCCCGGCAGTGCGTGACCAGCTGCAGCCAGGATGCAGGGCATTTTGCAAAGGAAAACTGAAAACTGGAGATGGAAGCAGAGAACCGATGAAATGATTCACATCTATTTTAAGGATTTTAAAAATGCAGGAAAGTACAAAGGGTGGTTTAACAAGCACTGTGTACCCAGGAACTGACACTTATTCATGTTTTATCTGATTTAAGCCTTTTTTTAAAATAAGAGAAATAGCACATTACAGATGATGCTGAGGTCCCCTGGGGCCCCCTTCCCACCAGATTGCTCTTCCTTCTCAAAAGGCAGTACCCCTAGGAATGTAACTCTAGGCCTTTCGCATACTTTCCATGCACACAGATGGCTAAGAATAATAACACCACTAAGTTTGGGGGCTAGGGGTAATTTTCATAAATCGTGTCGTACAATCTTTTCATCATAGTATTTGCATTTTCTACTTCTCCATGAAGATTGCTTCATGGGTCATTGTATCCAATACAGATAACTGTGTCTTCATAGTTCTAACATTTAGATGACAGTCCTTTGGCTCTGTGGCCTTGTTCCCGACCTTTCCTCTGCAGCTCTAACCAGAGTGACTTCCTTTCAAGGCTGGGAGTGGCCTTGTTGATGCCACCCCTCTGTGCTGTGCCACGCGGCAGGAGCTCCTTTTGGGTCTCAGATTGAGCGTCCCAGCCGCCCAGCCCTACCTGGTCCAAGTGCTCTGGGTTCCTGTTCTATCATCCCACTTCTCCTGAGCCCCCAGCCTGTATTTGGTGGCCTTTGGGCATTTCTACGCTGGAACTGAATAGCATCAGAAACATCACCCTCCACTCCCCTGCCCACACTCTTTTACCTTTGCTTTTTACTTTCATTGGCAAGGGAGCACTTGCTTTGTCTGGTGCTGTCTGGAGACTGGAAGCAGGAGAGTGACACCATGGTCACAAAGCACACACATGCAGTCTGATGTCGGAGAGAATCCAGAGTGCAACAGAGAAATCACAGGGACATTGGGGACAGGTAGATGGAAGGGCCTCTCTGAGAAAGTGACATTTTAATTGACGTCCGCATTCTGGGCAGGAGCTGGTGAAGAGAAGCCCAGAGCAGGGCTGACTGACTTGCAGTGCAGCTCTGAATCCTGTAGGGAAGGAAGGTACTCCAGGACCGGGAGCATTGAGGGGACAGTGTCAGGGTTGCCCTGAGGGGGACCGGTGTTGGGGCAGAAGACTGTAGGGGTGAAGGAAGGGCTGGCTCTGAGGGCAGGGGAAAGGTGAAGCCCTCAGCAGGCTGGAGCCCTTACCTCCAGGTTGTTGCAGCCTTGTCTGGCCACCTCTTGCAGGAGGGAAGTAACCATATATGTATAATCAGAGGAGCCCAAGAGACCTGAGTGGATTTTATTCATTAAGAGTCAGACAGAGCATCATGAAGAATTGTTTCATTCTGGCAAAACTAAGAGCGTTGATATTCAAACCACATTATCTGGGGGAAATCTCACACGGGGGGGCAGATTGCTGCTCGGACAGCTGGAAGCTGCAGTGAGCAGTAGGCGGGCTGCGGCTGGCCGAAGCCTGCGAGCCAGCCCCCACTGCGATTTAATTTGGGAAGGGCAGAAAGTAGCATAAAGGCTGAATACTGCATTTGTTACAGATGCAGAAAAACCGCACCAAGGGGAAAATGTGTGTGTCTGTCTTTGTAAGAGTAGCTCTCAGTGTAAACATTGCCAAAATAACTTGGGGATAAATCGCTGAGCTAGTGATGCGCTAAAGATCCTACCCTCAGAGCCTTTGATCGGAGCAGCTTCTTGTTCAAAGGAACACCGACAGGTGAGTAAACGTACCCTGTGTTAGAGATTGACGAGCTGAGATCCAAACAGCCATGGAGCCAGGACCAAGGGCAAGGCCAGGTGTCAGAGAAAGACTAGCATTAGTGACCGAAGCCTTTGGTTCTCTTCGGCTCCCTCTCTGCTCGTGTTTACTTCTTTTTGCGGAACCTGTGAGATGTAAAGATCAGCGACAATAGTCCCCTGAGACTGCTCATAGAGCCTGTGTGGCCAGGGCCCAGCTCCTTGCAGGTGGTCCTCCAGAGCAAAGGGAGCGCCCCAGGCTGAGCATTTCTGAGAGTCAGGGTCTGGCTGCCATTTCCAGGTAAAGTCCAAAGACTTGATCTCCAGCTGCTAAGCCTTTTATGTGCTAGGAACTGTCCCCAGTCCTTGTCACCCTCTACCAAAAAAGACAAGCACCAGGCCACTGGGCAGGGGTGTGAAGAAGGCCCCAGTGTGTGGGAGAGGAGGGGCTTGTCCAAATCGGCTCACAAAGGAGAGCAGTTGTCAGGGCATCTGAGGGTGGGCAAGACGGGGGACAGCAGGGAGGATAGCCAGCTCCAGCACATCTGAAGGATGCGTAGACTGTGTGGGAGGCGGGGCCTTTCCCAGTGCCACCCAACTCGGGGCCTCTGTGTGCTCCTTCAGGCTGCGCCCTGGCCTAGAGTGCCCTGGGTGGTAGACTCGGAGGTATTGAAGTCCTGCCCCTTCTCAAAGTTGTGTGCCTTGTGCCATCTGCACCTCCTGAAGGAGTGCTAGTGCCCAGAGGTATCCAGTTCATTCTCCAGGTCAGTGATTGTCAAACTTGGTTCCAGGGAAGCCCCCAACCCCCTCAGTCTCCTGCAGTGCTTTTGGGAGAGCAGGAGGGACCATGAAGAGGCAGGAAGGCATGACTGTGAGTTAGAAGCTTCTCTTTCAGCTGATTTTATATATTGGACTCCGATGTAAGATTTCCTCTGATACTTATTTTGATTTATGAGCTTATAGAAGTCCAGTGAATTTAAGTTTTCTAAAGTAGATACTTTTGGTTTTTTCTTTTAAATGACAGTAAAATTTGAGACAGAGGGTGGGGGCACCACTTGGTGGTTTTAAGCAAGGGTAAAATGTAGACTGTGATGCTGGAGAGACAATCAAAGAAATTGCTTTCTCAATGATGCAGTAAGATGCAGGCCAGTACCAGGCAGGAGAGGCTGGTGTCCCAGCATGCCTCTCAGATGCTTTCCATGACCCTGCCATCCTCTCCCCTCAGGTCCAGGAACCTTTCACCACCCGTGTCACTTACTGCCAGAACCTCTCAGTTTATCTCTTTAGTGTGTGCAGTGAAATACACTTAACGTGAAATTCACCATTTTAATCTTTTCAGGGGCATTAAGTGTATTTACTTATGCCATCACCACTGTCCTCCCAAACTTTTCCTCTTCCCAAACTGAAATTCTGTTCCCCATTAAACACAACTCCTCCCCAAGCCATCTCTTCAGCCCTTGGGTGCTCCATGCTACTCTGTCTCTGTATCTTATCTCGTCCTTTTTGGTGTCTTACATTTTCACACTGCCAGTCTGAGCCTCTGTTTCCACTTAATTTCTGCACCTATGGTGTATGTGTGTGTGTATATGTCTCCCTGGGCCTAGAGGCCACCATCCCACACTGTAGCCATGCCACTCACCCCCAGCATCTTGGCACCTGCTGCTTGCACCTGGAGCATCCCCCTTTTGTCCTACAGTCACCCCCTTGTCACTTCTCAGGACTGCATCAGGGCACTCTTAGTTCTTCAGGATTTTGTGTCATTCACAATTGTGTGCATTTTTTATGTTGTACCTGTACGTGACCCACCATCTCCCTTCCTGCCCCAATCTAGAAGGTCCTTAAGGATTAGGACCGTGCCGGGAAGCGTTTCTGCTGTGATTTGTGTGGATATGGGCCTTTTCCCTGCTGGGCATGTGACCAGAGCACGTGGAGCAGGAAGAGGAGAACTTTCCCTCTCCCCTTCATTTGTTTTGCCCCTAAAGGTGTGAAAGGGGGGGGCGCTCAGAATCTGGTTACTCGCCATGTGAAAGGTTACCATATGGTAACCTTTCCTGGTGGCCTGGCATCTCTGTGCCCCTTGTTTTCTCATCTGTGCCTGTGCTAGAGAAATGTGGGTGCCTTGAACCCCGACTATATATTTGGTGCATGTATTAGGAATCATTAACTCTTCAATTTTCTTTCTCTCTGATACATCTCTTAACATTTAAGGAACTGAACCATAAATCTAATGTTTGGGGATTTGGTTCATGTGTAATTTCTTCTTCAAATCAATAACTTTGTCCATTTTTTAGTGGGAACTCATTGACTTCTTTGTCTTTTTCACGCTTCATATTTTATGACGAATCCTAATTTCATTTTTTGCTCAGTCATTTAAGAAACCGGGAGATAGGGCAAACCTTTAGCAAGATAACTATTAAAAATGGGCAAAATTTCAAAGTTGATAACTTTTGAAAGCAGATGATGATCACTAGTGTGACAGAATTAACACAACTCAAAAGCTTATTTGGGAGCTTACTTTCTCAGCCTGCCTGCACCCTCTAATATGTTTAGAAATCAAATTTTTTCAGTGTTTGTAGGAGCCAGTTGCAAAAGAAAGTGCACACTTTCTCTTTTGTTATATATCTGTATAAACTTCGATAAAATAATAAATTTCAGACTTTTCCCAGCTATATATGCAATCCACATTTATGGCAATTTTTGAAAATCTGAATGTGGAAAGGAAAAACGTCACTTGGGACTCCAGTCCCGTTAGGCGCCCACTGATGCCCTCCAGTGGGTCTCCTTGTGCCGCTTCCTTTTAAAAAAGCCTAGTAAGTAGGTGCGTTGCTGAGGCTGCAGTTGCCATTTCACAGCTGCAGGTGATCCCAAAGCCAACTGGGAAGGGACTTTAAAGCACCTTTTTTATGTTAATACATGTTTATGTGAGTAGGTTAGGGTCCCTTTGCCTCCCTGAATTAGGAGCTCTCCTCTGTGACTTTCCCTGCAGTTAAAGCTGAAACGGAACTGGGAGGGGGCACACCATTTCTCAAAGGCGCACCAGGCAGGTGAGCTCGCTGTGCAGTCGTAGTCGGGAGCCTGTCTGGGCAGCGGCTCCTGGCCACCCAGACTCCTACATCAGACAGCGGATCAGATAATGCTCACGGGCCCAGAATGTATTTCTGACTTCTTCTGAATTGCTTTCAGAGCAGAGGAAAGTAAGGGGCATAATGTGCACTGGCTGGAGACTTGTGGGTGGGGTGGGGGGAGCTGAGCCAGGCAAGGGTGTGGTTGAACCAGGGCTTCCTTCGCGTGAGTCTGGGTTCAGACCTCTCCCACCCTGTGGTCTGTCTGATTGCCCCAGCCTCGCTAGCTCTGGTACCAGGCCCTGGCACCTCCTGTGCACAGCCCCTCCTTCCAGGAGGACTTTCCACTGTTGTTTATTCTTTGTTTTTTAATTTTTAATGATTAAAAATTGTTAACAAATAACACAGCAGCTCATAAAAATGTTTTCATGAGAAAAATAGCTACTTCATACCTTAATTAAACTCCATTGCAGTTTCTTTATAAAAATAAGTACTACAAGCTAAATGTTTCCTGCCTTTGTCCCTCATGGAGCAGTGTCACATTGGCCCAGGGGAAAGTGCAACCCCTAGGACTAGGGCGGAGTCTCGGGAAACTGCTGTTTCCCCCAACCATTTGCTGCACTGTTACGTTGCACCCATTTTTTTTTTTTTTTAATCAAGCATACCAGTGCAACGGAGACCCATGCTACACGTGCACAAAGGAAAGACGTGTCCTTGGGAATTTAGGACACAAGCTGGTGGTGCAGGGAGGCGGGTGCTGGGAAAGGGTATCTGGCTCAGTTTGTATTTCAGTGAAAACTGTTCTGATGAATAGGCCATCAGGGATAAATTGATGGGACTGAGAATGCAATTTACATAACAGTTAAGCCAGTTTAGTATACCCTGTGCCTCAGCCAAAACTAGGCTTCTCCCTGGGCAGTTATTCAGTGTTATTAATCTGTTTTATGACCCACTTTCCCCAAATGGATAATTTCTTCTCCGTAGTACTAAAATGCACTCAGAGACTTGGGACTCTGCAGTAGCAAGGGTGGTTTTAAGATAAGCAGCCCATGGAATTACCCCTTCTACCTTCCTCCACTCCAGCACGGAAGAGCTGCCTCCCTCCCTCCCTCTTTCGGGTTTGCGTGCCTCTGAGTGCCACACTGCTCCAGCTGTGTGTGTGTGGGGGGGGGGGGTGCTGTTCAGCCATTAGCACTCAATTCTTTACCTGTCTTCCCAATTCTGAGGGAAGGTGGAGGAATAACTGGTCTCTCGGTGGCCAGTGAGGGGTTAACTGGCAGGCTGGCCCTTCCTTTCCAGCCAGGCTGGCCTGGCTTTCCAGGGTATTAGGAATGCGCTTTGAAGGGCTTGAGTCTTAAGCCAAATAAAGGCCTTTTCAAATTCTGCCTGGCGCTGATGCTACTCTGCTGTGTTTTGTTTTGGGTTTTATCCAGGCTGGCATAGAGGTCCCTAAAATGAGACCCATTGCTTTGTAAACATTGTCTGGTTGCCAGCGATGATCCTCCCTCCCACAAACTGGACACACTTCCTGACTCTTTGATCCAGCTTCTTTCTTACCAGTGGCTGCTAATTTGGGGAAAATTAACCTGAAGGTAAATTGGAGTGGATCTTGGGAAAAAGACCACTCCCTTTGGGAAAGGTTGGATAGGTTAAAATTTAACTTGACCTTAAATTATCCACAGTTATCTCCTCAGTTTACTATGAAAATTTATATGACAGAATGAGAACAAAGGTAACCAAGTTTAAGTTGGTATAATAAAAATGTAGCAACTTGCCCCAAATAGTGTAAACTTTAACTCAAATGTGATCTGGAAGAGCTTCCCCCTAATAATTCTGTGGAGAGAAAAGAACAGCTTTCATCAGTGAACATTGGAGGAGTGGGGTGTACTGGGGTGGCCCCTGTATCTCCGAGAGTTTGGGGCTTTGGACTGGCAGAGAAATTCTGCTTCTGGAAAAAAGACTAGTGGAAAACGATGACTCTTGTTATTGGCCAGATGCTGTTATTGGCCAGATGCATACTGCACCCCTGGTCCTCTCGGCCCTCATTCAAGCTGTTCATTGCTGTCCCCACCCCTTCCTACCTGGAGAGCCCTATTCAGCCAACCACAGGGTCCCTCAAGTCTTTTCTCCCTGCTTCCGTTTTGCCGGGCAAAGCCCTTCTGTGACTGCTCACCATCATCATTCCTCATTGGCAGCTCAGTCATGTTGCTACGTGTATGACCTTGACTAGGTTACAGGCTTTGTCTGCGAGGAGAAGCCATCGTTGATTTTTATGCTTAGGGCCAGCACCGGACCAGGCACTGAACAAGCACTTACTAACAGTTTGTTGGTGAATTAAAGGCTGAATAGCACACAGTGGATAAGCCAGCTCATCTGTGGCAGATCCATGATCCGATGAGCGCTGGACTTCTTCCAGAACTCAGGCCCTGTCCTCCAGCTTAGCCCAGGCCCACCAGCACCTGGCACGTTGGTTTTGTGGCAGGCTTGTGTGGGCTACTGGACATCAGAAGGGTGAAGTTTCAGAATTTAACACTGGTAGAACTGTGACCTAATTTTGCCATAATAAAGTAATTCATATGATAAAACTTTTAAATCACATGTTGTGCTGTTGGCTTAAACACTAAGCAGTGCAGTTGCACAGGTGATGGGAACTCCTGATACTGAGTAGCTGGTGCTGTCTGTGCTCCTTTTGCTGCTCATCTAGGGACTCTCACCTCGAAAATGGGTGTGGACCCAGATCCTGTCCCCTGGGAGAGGGAGGGCCGCTCACTCCTACACAGGGCGCTCAGCGCAGCCTAGCATGAGGGTTAGCTGTCGGTATTATTCTGAGGTGTGAGGAGAGGATGGCGGGCAAAGTAAATGATTTTTAAAATTAGATTAAATGGTGGTAAACTAATCAGCAGCTTTTATTGTAATTTTTTTCTTAATACAATAGCGAATAGTTTCTTTGTACTCTCATCATTGGAAGTGAAGGCCAGAGCTTAAAAAGAAATTGTCATTTTCTGTTTTGATGACTTTGAACAAATGATTCACTCCTATCAGCTGCTGTTTCCAGCCTCCGTTTCCTCATCTGTAAAAAGGTATAGATGCCTGCTTCTGTTCTTGGCTCATGGATTCTTCATAGAAAGTGCTAGAGCACATTATTTCCTTCCTTAGATGATGCTACACTCTTGACTGGTGTTTATTTAAAAAGAGCAATCCTGCACTGTGGGGCTTCCACAACCACTGCAGCACAAGTTTGATCCCCAGCCAGGGGGGTGACCCACAAGGCACAGCAGACCTCTCCTGCCTTGCCCACTGCTCCCCTCAGCAGTGTATTTGCCTCCATCTGCCTGTTCTCTTACCACACTCTGTCTCTGGTGAATCCTCTCATGCTTCGCACCTCTGGCCTGTACCCCAGCTCTTGTATGCACAAATAAATTAAAAAATATTTTAAAATAATTTTTTAAAAAGCTGTTATGGGCCAGAGTGGCATCAGTGTTTTCATCGGCATTTGAACTAGGAGTATTGGGAGTTTAAGCAGAGGATTCTTTTGTACCCACAATAAGCACATCCCTGTGAGAACTTAGGCTCCCAGGTGTAGGACTCCATTTCTGCTGCAGCAGGATGGCGCTTCCTCACTTTGGCGCAGACTCTGCAGTGGTGGGGGAGGGGCTGCCAAGGTGACTGTATAGTCAGGCAGGTTGGCTTCACGAGCCCCACACCTTGCATCTCTCAGGTTTCGTTGTCTCCCTTTATTGTTGTTATGTTCATCGTGTTCTCACTCTTACTACTTTTCCTGTTCTGTGCGGTTCTTTCTGGAGACGTTACCAGTGACACACTTGTTAAACACTGCCCTAGCCATCGGGGTGATGGGGAGCCAGATAATAGCTCAGAAACTTCACAGAGTTTCAGAGCTTCAAGGGGCTGCAAAGAAGGTTCAGAGCAGAGGGCACTGAGAGCCTGACTGGTGCATCCGTTACAAGTGGCAAAGCTGGGCCGGACCTGCTTCTCCTGGCCCTTCGTCAGCATGGCTTTCTGTACCACAGCAGGCTGCTTCTTCATGCTGCCATGCCACAGACAGGGCTCCCTCTAGTATGGTTTAAGAAGCGTCATGCTGGCATTTGTCTGGTGGGCACTACCAGAAGCACAAGGGCACGGGCAGGTTTTTCATCAGGTAGTCTGGAAACATAGACTCGAATGCTGTGGGTTCAGGGGCTTTGTCTTGTGAGGTTTGAGTCAGGGTGAGGGTGTGTGATGAGTACACGAAGGAAGGGTGGCCCAGGCACAGAGAAGCAGCATTCCAGTAAGGGAATCTCTCCCTGTAATGAGGAGGAGCAGGCCTTAAGTCACTGCACCCAGCCCGTGGAAAGGCAGGGGCGTGGAACAGGCCTGGCCATGGAAAGCCATGGCCAGAAATGGCATATGTGCCACCGCTCATGCTCCCTTATGGGAAGCCGTCTCAGGGGCACACGTATGTGACGACATGCTTGCTGGTAAGTGTTGCTCAGCTCCATGTGCCGCACACGAGAGGGTAGCAGGCAGTAAGACCATAAAGGAAGGGATGTGCGTGCCATGTGATGCACCCTATGGGTCTCAGGCATCTTGGCAGGTGAAGAGGCTGGAAAGGTATGCCTAATTCTGTGGCCGGTGGGGAACTGCTGGAGGTTGTCAGAGCAGGCAGGTGATGCAATCAGCGCTGCCTGTTAGGAATATGAGTCTGAGGCGGCCTGGTGATGGATAATAGTGAGTTGACCATTTTCGAAAGAAGACCTAAAATCCCAGACCTGTGGAGAATGCTAGTGAAGCTGACTCTGTGGCTCTGGATCGGTGCATCACAGGCTTGGCTGGTTGGCCAGCCCTCTGTTTCTGCTGTTACCCCATGAGGAGGCGGGTATGGTGTTCACACACTTTACAAAGGCGGCACTTGTGTCAGAGAGATGATGGCCCCTTCACAGCGTCACCCAACTCTAAGTTCACACTGGAAAGTGCGGTTCAAGGTACAGGCAGGTACTGTGGGCGCAGGGAGACTGCGCTGGGCCCGGGATGAAATCCATTCTGGTTTGAGGGAAACTAAGGTTAGAATGGGGCTGGACTCTTCCATTCGGCGGGCCAGCTGACCCCAGCTTCTGGAACAAAATTCGAGTTTGGACTGTGAGGTGCAGGGTGTCAAGGCAAGAGCTGGGCCAGTGTGCAGAGAGGAGGCATGCCGGGCATTGGGAACCCCGGGAAACTAGGTGTTCACCTTCTTTGAGGTGATTGTACGTGCTTACTTTTTTCTCCTTCCTTGGGGAGTGTATCAGTGAAATCCCAGCAGGACATTTGCTGGCGGGCTTCGCAGGGCTGCTGTGCCTCTTGCTGCACGTTCAGGCGTGCGCTGGTTGCGGTGATCCCTTTGACAGCGGAGGGGGCACTGCCGCACAGACAGGGCCGCTGTGAGCGGGAGCGTAACGTGCGCTGTGCACTGGCGTCTCCGTGGCCTGTAGTATCAGTTGTAGGTGGTTTTGAATAACTCACACTAAGCATTGGCCCATATCTCTGAGGAGTGGTTTGCAGGCCTTGCTTGCTTTTCACAGTGAAGGTGGTAGTTAACTTCAGCTTGAGGATTTGCCGTCAAGAGTCAGTATTCCTGAGAGGTGCTTGGACCTGGGTGTCCTGCCTTGCGTACTTCCTTGGGAATGGAATAGTTAAAAAATCAAACCACTGCTCTGCAAATTCTCAATTTATTCTTGTAATTTTGGAAGTGGTCGCTCTGTGCTTGATGTCAACATTCCAGATTTCTCTTCTCATCGCACCCCTCGGAACTCCTGTCCTCTTACCTTGATAATCTGTTACTCTCCCACATAGGTAGTGTTTAGTTCTGTTTATCCTTCTGAGTGCATTCAAATCCATTTATGATTAAACACTGCTCAAACAACCAGGGTGATATTTATTGACACAAAGCAGGGTCAGTGTGGACGGAGTGCTGGGGATTTGGGTGAATCATTTCTCTCTCTGTTCTGTTTATTTCCAGTTGACAAGAGATGACATTTATTTTTAAATTGTGCTCATAGCTCTGTGACTTCTGCAGAACTCCAAACAAGATTTCATTTAAAAATCATGGTCAGAGCCTCCCTAGTGGCGCAGCGGGTTGAGCGCTGCACTGTGAAGCATCCGTGGCACAGCAGCACGAGTTTGATCCCCGGCCAGGGAGGGGACCCACGTGGCGCAGCAGACCTCTCCTGTTTTGCCTGCTGTTCTCCTCAGCAGTGTATTTTGGTCGATCTGCCTGTTCTGCTCCCTGCTCTGTCTCTGGTGAATCCTCTTACCCCCTGCACATCTGGCCTACACCCCAGCTCTTGTATGCATATATAAAAACATCTTTTTAAAAGTCAAATAAATAGATAAATAAAAATTATGGTAAGAAAAGAATACTGGTCCATACCTCTGATGGACAAGCTGCTTCTGGGCCTCCTTGGTTGATAAACTTCACTTCTGTGCTCATGATCAGATCTTGGTTCAGGTCATTTATCCAAGTAAATTTGTGGCTTAAAAGAATCCTCTTGCTCCCATATGAATTTGCTAGTTACTTAATTTTGAAATAGTCAGTAGAGAAGGTTCATAACTATTCACAGCCGCCAGTGTAAGTTTAAAGTAGTGAATTTTTTTATATAATTAGCACTGTTGTGAGCCAGGTCTGGGCTTAGGGAAGGGGAGGGCGCCGCCACCCTGTGCCTGGTGTAATGGCAAAGCTAGCACTCAGGCAGTGTCTGTGTCATCTCTTTTTGAGCACTCAGGTGCACTTGTGCTGTGCCCTCCAGATCTTGTCACATTCATAGATGGAAGAGGGGTGAGGTCATCTCTTTATGTTGGCCTTACTTTAGACCTTCACTCACTGCTCTCTTCTAGATAGCACCTCGGTCTAAAGGTAAGATCAGTTCCTCCTACGGAGGTTTCTAAACATAGGGTGCTTTTTCTGTTTCAAAGATGCATCTTAGAAATGTTTAACTATCCTTTGAAGAGTGATACATTCCTGCCTTGGGCCTGGAGGGCCTGCAGTCATCCACCCTCCCCTCCCCCAGGTTCCCTCCCAGACCATCTGTGGCATCTTGTGCGGGAAGGGCATGCGGTGAAAAGTCTCCTTCCCACCCTGGGATGCTGTTTCTCCAGAGAGAACCGTGATTAACATGATGTTCGTTCCCTTTCAGAAAGTGTGTATGTGCGAGTGTGTGTAAAACACACCCATTCCTGGGCAGGGGACAGAATCCACACTCACAGTCCTCCGGCTTCACAGGGTCCGGGGTGACTTTTCTGGTCAGCTGACTTTCCTGGCTTTGCCTTGAAAAATATTCAAAGGGAGTGTAAATGGAGTTTGTAGCACATGGGTGTTTCTTTGCAAGGAGCAATCATAGATGATGGCTTTGGGGTGCTGGCAGTGTGTCTCAGTGAAGCCGTCAGGGTCCAGTGTGAAGGTGACTGAGGGCCCAGGCGCCACAGGTGATGGTGCAGGTAGTGGGCGCTAGTGACGTCAGTGTGCTTCTGCTCTGCCCGACCTTCCTCTTTTCCAAGAGATCAGCTCGCACTGGAGCCTCCTTTGGCCAGTGGTAGAGGCTGGAATGCCTAACCTATGAGAAGCCTTCTGTTTATCAACAGTCGGCTTTTGACTCTGGCCAAGCCAAGTTTGGAATGAATGAATAGGATATTTTGAAATACTCTGGTGTTGTGAAATATGAAACTTTGCAAGTTCTTTGTTTCTCACTGTAACTGACTGATAGGAACTGGATCTTGCCAAGTGGCTGTGTGGTGCATATTATTAAGTCAGGAGTCCTTGGCCAGCTCACAGCCAGCCACTCCAGTTCTCACTGCGATTCCTCTGAGAGGCTCACACCCACAGCTGGTTCCTTGGAAAAGAAAGAAATGTCAAGAAAACAAGTCAAAAGAGTCCTTCCAGTGGCTGGACCTAGGGCGCAGGATGCCAGACTTAGTCGCCCACCCCTCCATGGGAGTCTGTGACAGAGGACAAGAAGAAAGGACCAGCTAAACGGGGTGTTGCTGCAGAGGCTGGGCCCTGTGTTAGTACAGCTCCCACCTTCCCAGGGGAACAGGCTGCAGGTGGCCCGCTTGTCAGGACACAGATGAAACAATCTGTGCCAGCCTGTCTGCTTCTGAACGCAGCCTCACCCATGCCCTCTGTGCACCTTCCAGAAAGGACACCTTGGGTCTGGCAGCCTGTGAGTGGAGTGTTCGCTATTTCACAGATCGGCACAGGCTGACAAAAGTGAGGTGTGTTGCCATTTGCGTGGTTAAATTTCGATTTTAAGCTGATTGTTTGAATTTTTTTTTCATTATCATTTTAAAACCAGTTTTTGCCTTGTGGCAAAGCACTTCTCTGGGCAAAGGGTATGGTGCTGCATGTGGCCCAGGTGCCACAAACAGGCACCCTAGCTGGGAGGTGGAGCCCACAGCGGCCCGCGGCTCCCTCCTCTGTAACAGGAAGTGCCTGAGCCGCGTCCCTAAACACTGTTACTTCCCACACTTCTTTATGCCGATGTGTTTGCAGTGGTCACTGTGCCGGTGTTCCCTTATAACTGACAATCCTGTCCAAGGCAAAAACCTTGGCCCTTGAGTCAATAGTGTGTTTGAGTTGTGATCTTGGGTTTTGTTTGAGTATATCAGGTGATTTTTTTCTGTTGTATAAGCAGTAGAATATGAAGCCTTACCCTCTTACCTTTTCTTCCTGATAAACATATACAGACATTTTTATGGGTGACCGCTGTAAGCTTTTTTATTCCTTCTCGAGATTTTTCACTTAGGCGACTGGGTGCCCCGTGTGTGTTGTAAGGACAGCCAAGTGGTGGTCAGCCCACAGGAACTCCTGTCATTCGTGTGGCTCTCCACAGTGGGGTGGAAATAGTATTTTGAAATAATTATAGTCTCACAGGAAGTGGCAGATATATTCCCTGTACACTCTACCCTGTCTCCTGTTTCCCGCTCATCACATTCCTATGAGATTCTAGGATGGGATCAGTCAGGAAACAGACAGTGGGGGATGTGTGTGGATGTGTGTGCGCACGTGTGTGTGGGTGTGGTCACTCTTAGCACACCTGTAGATGGACCAGGACTCACAGTTGTCCCTCACCACAGAGAGCTCCCTCATGCAAGCCCTCAGGCATAGCAACCACAGCTGTATTCTCCATTTTGTCCTTTTGGGAATGCCACCCATATGCCCACACATCCATCATATATATGTATAGGGCCATTTTGAGATTGTGTAATACCTTTGAGATTAATTTTTTCAAACTCAGCTTAATGCCTTCATCCAAGTGGTGTGCTTGAGGATGTCACTCCTTGTTGCTGAGCAACTAATATTCTACCGTGTGGAGGGACATTTTTGTTTAACCTTACCTGCTAAGGGCCATGGGTGGGTTGCAGTTTTCAGTTAATTGCAAATAAAGCTGCTGTGATTGTGTCACAGGATTTGAGTGGAGTGCGTTTTCATTTCCCTGTGGTACATGCTTGTAAGTGTAATTGCTAAGTGGTATTATCAGCATATGTTTAGTTTAGAAGCCGCCAAGTTATCTTACACAGTAGCTGCTCATTTTGCTTCCCCACCAGCAGCACAGGAGAGGTTCCAGCATTTAGTGGTGTCACTTTTTTTCAGCCAATTGGTGGGTATGTGGTGACATTTTAATTTCGGTCTTGACTTTGCTTTTCCCTAATGGCTGGTGAAGTTCTTGTGATCTCATGTGCTCACGTGCCTGTTGTGTGTCCTCTTCAGTGACTGTCTCTTCATGTCTTCTCTCCACTTGTTCTTTGAGTTACTTGTTTTTATTAATTGACTTTTGAGAGCACTTACGAAATCTAGATATCAGTCCAGTGTTCATTGAGGGCTTCGTGTGCATTTCCTCCCAGCCTGCAGGTGTCCCTTTACTCTTTAACAGGCTCTGTGCACAGCAAGAATTTTAAATGTGAACGAAGGCCGATTTATTGAGTTTCATTGTCGTCGTTCTTTTTCCTTTTATGGATGAAGCTTTTGATACCTCGCATAGCCTCGGATTCAAAAATTTCTTTCAAGTTTCAAATTGCTTCCCCTCCCTGTGTCATTTCTCCCACCTCTTACTTTCTTTGTCTTCAGTTTTCCAGAGGTTGGTGTGGATTTCTTTGGGTTTATCCTGTTTGATTTCACTCATCTTAAATCTTTCGGTTTGCCTTTTCTGCCAAATTTGGGAAATGTCAGCCTGACTTCCCTGAAGATTCCTTGCCCCCACATACTCCGTGCATGGATGAATGTCAGGCCTTTGCTGCAGCCCTGCAGGGCTGTCTCTTCTCTCTGCAGTTCGAGCTGGGTGATTTTTGCTACAGCTTCATGCTCACAGATTCCTTTCTTTCTTCTTTTTACTCTGCTGAAGCTTATTCATTGAGAGTTTTTATTTCAGTTACTGTATTTTTTAGTTCTCAGTTTCCTGTTGCATCTTCTTTTGCATCATATCTTTTGTTTCTTTATAAAGATGTTCTGTTATTTCGTTTGCTTCAGTGTGTTTGTAATTGTTCATTAAACTTTTTGTGGCTCCTTTCCAATCCTCATCAGGTTGTTCTGACATCAGTGTCCTCTTGTGTTAGTATCTTAACAGCTTTGCTTATTTTGTTTGAGATCTTCCTCATTCTTGGTCTGAGGAGTGATTTTTTTTTTTTTTTAACTGAATCCTGGACATTTGATGGGATATTTGAAGACTTTGGGTCTTATTTTAAATCCTGTGTTTTATCAGTCACTGGGACCTCCGCTCACGCTGAAGGCATGCCAGATGTACACACGGCTCCCACCCAAGTTGGCCCACCTAGCATTCTCTGTGCTGGCCCGTATGTCCCTGAGAGCCACAGTGGGGATGACATGTCTTATGGGGCTTGTCTCTGCTGTGGTGGGTGACAGACTCCCAGGCCCAGTGGGGCACAGTGTGGAATCTCCGATCTCACCGTCTCTATCTGTGGTCCAGTCTTGTTCCTGCTGCTCACCTTAGTGTCCTTACTCCCCTAATAGCCAAGTGCCCTCTTAAGAATCAGACAAATGTACTATAAACTGTCATACAAACTTATGGCCTGTCTTCCATTCAGACAGGTCTTTTTTGTTCTTCAACTAAGTTTTTCATTTTTCTCCATAAAGGTCTTATCTATCTCTGGAACTTTTTTTTTATTATAACAGTGACAGTTGGGAATTTTCCATTTAATTAATAACCCTGCTATGAAACTCGGGGTGCTGTTCATTGGTGCCCTGAACTAGATTTTCTGTATGAATCTTGTTGAGTTTCTTATAAAGCAGCTCAGATTCACTCAGGACCCTGGGCTTCATGAAGGTCTTGCATTGTGTGCTGCAGTTGAATGACTGAAAATTCCACCTGTGTCCCAGCCAGCCCTGTGACCGACCCTGTGTTCTCTGACAACCATAGGGTTCCTCTGACTGCCTTGGTGAGAAGGTGGCAACCCCGTGATAAGCAGATCTGTTGCCTTTAGTCAGGCTGTGGTTCTAGAAAATGGTCTCATTCCTAATCCTAAGTGCTTCTAGTCATTAAACTAACTTGCATAGTTTTCTTAAACTTTGAACCTAGGAATAACCCCCACCTACCACTGTGAGACTCTGCAGTGACAACCAGAGGCTCTGAGTTTGCTTTTGTATTGTTTCACCAAGTATTTCACGCCTCTCTGTGTGGTGGGCCTGGGGTGTATCAGTGGACAGGAAAGGCCTGGTATGGGGAGTCTGTGGGGCTGTGGACAGAATGCAGATGAGGAACCTGACTTCTTATGCGGGTTCGTGAAGACCTGCTGTCAAAAGTGAAGGATGGAATGTAGGGAGATGTCAGAACCTGCATTTATTTTGAATTTTCTTCACCTATCACGTATGTATTAGTAGAGAACATGATTCATAGATAAATAAGCAAACACTAATTAGGTGGTGGTGCTAAGTCATTTTACTGGTGGTGGCAGTACAGTTAGAAGAAGCTTTACCAGTGATGGGAGATCTGGACCCATGGGCAAACTCATGTCCCAGCCCGACATCTGGCAAGTGTGTGAGGTTTTGCATAGAACTTAAAACTATTTTAATTTTTTTAAAGATTTATTTATTTATGCATACAAGAGCTAGGGTACAGGCCAGAGTTGTGGGAGGTGAGAGGATTCATGAGCGACACAGTGCGGAGCGAAACAGGTAGATAAACTGAAATACACTGCTGAGGGGAGCAGCGGGCGAGGCAGGAGAGGTCTGCTGTGCCATGTGGGTCTCTTCCCTGGCTGAGGGTTGAACTCATGCTGTTGTGCAGTGGATGCTTCACAGTGCGGCGCTCAACCCGCTATGCCACCAGGAAGGCCCAAAACTATTTAAATTTTCAACTAAAAAAAAAAGTCTGCATTTAAATTTTTCCTGAGGTAGGCCTTAAGAAAAAGAAAAAACTTTTGCTGATCACTAAGATTCTAATGAAGGCACTGCGGAATGGCTCTCTCCCTCAACTTGCATATCCCAGGCAAACCTGAAAGGCTCTTTCCATCATTTGATTTATTTCCTCTTCCTTTGATTAGCGACCAAAGCTTAATGTCAGGGAGGTAATTGAGTACGAAGGCACTATGACAATAGCGGAAGAAATGGGTTAAATAAACCTCCAGATTTTTAGTGGAGGAACACAGGAAGACAGTACTGTGGAATAAATAAAAGGTAAGGAAGACACATGTCCATACTGTTTTCATTTTCAATTTATCAGCCCTTTTCCCTGCTGGGGCTGGGACACTGTGCGGGCTCTGTCCCTCCATGGAGAGATGAGCTAGCTGAGAGCTCCAGACCACCCTGAGCCCCAGAGAGGCCTGCCCTGCTACTTCCCTGGCAGCAAACTGAGAGCCAAAGAGCTTGTCGGTCAGCATGAACTGCTGGTCATTGACAAAGTTCCTCTTCTCAAAGCTGCTTTGTTTTCGGCTTTTTGGATGTGCAGAGCTGACTTCTTTCACAGACTGTCTTGAATAATCTTGCTGTATAGACGCATACTGAAATGATGACAGAGCTGGCCCCACACTGGGGCCCACCAGGCTGCTCCTTGTCTCATGTCTGTGAGTCTGCTACCCCGCTGCGGACAAGCTTCCTGGTGATTGTGGCAAGGTCACTGCGGGTGCAGCAGTTCAGGAATTCAGGAATCATTTTCATTCTACTGTTCTTTCAGACAGATACTGTTCAAAATAATTGCCATTAATTTTCAAGAAACATAGCCTTGCATTTTCTGTTTCTTAAGTTTTCAAGGCCTTGGTGTTTTAGGTTCTTAATTTGTGCGAGTGAAATGATACAGCATTGCAAAGGAAGCTTCTGGTGACTGATTGGTGACGTGCTGGTGTAGATGGAGTTGATGCATGCCCTCCCTTCCTGCCGTGATTCATTGTCTGGTCTGTAGTTTGTCTGTAGAGGGGTTTGACCCCAGCTTCCATCAGACTTTGGCCTCAACAAACCTAGTGGCAGCTTAGTTTTCCTGCCCTACCGTTCTTGGCACTGACTTCCGTTCTTAAGGTGGCCTCCTTGTCCAGGGTGGTTGCTGGTGTCTGAGGCCTCTCATGTCCAGTCTAGGTGAGAAGTGGAAGGAGGGATGATGAGCCTTTCTGCCTTTCCAAGGACTTGCAAAGCCTGCACACAAAGTTCTGCTCACTTTCCTTTGGTCATCCCCAACTGCTGCAGAAGCTGGGACATGGAGTCTTCTAGCTGGGGGCAAGACCATCCAGAACAAGTGCAGGGAGGAGGAAAGAAGTTTTGGTTGGGTTCTCCAACCATGCCTTCTCCATGACTTGCTCATGCCCCTGCCATCATGCAACATACCCACAGCCCGTGCACCCCACGCTACTCTTGGGATCCCTGTTTTCTAGCTTCCCCTGGAAATCGGCTCTCTGAGAATCCATTTAACTCCATTTGAAGTTGGAATTCTGTTGGAAGAGAAGATGGAAGCCGCTGCTTTAGAATAATAACCCTCAGCTTTTTCCCAAAGTGCCACCTGTGTGGGAGATCACGGGGGTTTGTAGTGAGAGTAGGCAAGCTTCTGCTGTGGCCCAAGTGAAACCCAGTGTGGTTTTTATTTCAGGAGACCAGCCGGCCCAGGAGAGCCTCAGAGTTCGCTCTCTCTTTCACGCTCAGGCAACGTGCTTAGGTTCCAACGTGCTCAGGCTCTGCTTTGGAGTGGGTGCCAGTGCGCTGGGAACAGGTGTGGCACAGCCTCCCCTGGCAGCAGACACACCCTGCCTCCATTCGCCCCAGTACTTTTCAAGGATTTCTTAATCTCTGTCAACTATGATAACTTCCTGGGCTCCTCCTCTTTGCAGGGTTTCAGTTCCCCAGGGAAATGGGCTGGCAGCCAAGTGCAAGCCTCAGGTAGGAGAGGGGTGAGGAAGCCCATGCCCCACAGTGCACCCCACCCTGTCTGGCCTGCAGTCTTGGAGTGGTGTGTTTCTGTCAGGTTTTGGCTGTACCTGGCCCAGTTTTCCAAATTAGGAAGATAAGCCGAGACCCAGCTATGATAACCCAAGTGAGGAAGTGATTTGTCGAAGCTTTCATTGTCTGTTTTGCTTTGACAAATGGGACTTTTCTCTCCCTTTATTTTATTTTATTTTTGTAAATAAAGACTGCTCTTTATGGGAGTGTAATTGATGTTTATATTTGGGGTTCTCACTTGAGCTTCGATAGGGCAAAGGTGAGGATAGTGTCAAAAGGGAAGATCTTGAAATACATAACTTGATTGGATAATAATGTCTGTGAGCTATGGGGGCAGGGGTTTTTGTGTGGTTGCTAGAACATTCCTGTGCTCGACAAATTCATGCTTTTATTTGGGAAGGCTGCAGCAAAAGTTTTTGGATGGTTGTCGTGGTCGCGGGTGACCCCTTTCTGGCAGGCCTTCTGGTGCTCAGCCTCAGCTTCTGAAAGCACTTCCTCGGCCAAGTTTAATAAGTTTGGACTTTTAATAAAACTCAACTTTTGAGTTGCCAAAACTCAAAAAATAAACATGGAGAATGTATTTCTGCATTTTTCTGTTTGGTTGTTTCTCTTCTCCTTATAGCTCACCAGCTGCTTTGTCCCATAGTTTTGTCTTTGCTCACTGTCTTATAGGAGAAATGACGAAACAGGAGTCTTTGCTGCAGTATATTTATAGTACACTTATTTAGATATAACAAAAATGTTCAGAGAACATGGGGGCATTTTGGTTAGTTAACATGTTTAAAGTTGTTTAAAGATGTGTCAGTACCTGACACATCTCAGAAGGAGATACAGCTTTTGCTATTACTGAATTCATGTTAATTAAGATTGAGGCAAAAATCTCTGAGTTTTGCAAATCATTCTGAAGTGGGACGTCAAGACAGGCTGATAACAGTGCCAGAGGATGGCGGGGCTGTGGGGAGGGAATATCTGCAGCCACTGGACAGCAGCTGGGGCTGGCCGAGACACTTTGACTGGAGTCTCATTTACCAAACTGTGGACGTGAATGTGAGTGGTTACGGTGTGGGCTGCTCCCGGCCCACTGTGTTACAGAGTGCTCTTAAGCTTTTGTTCTCCAGTTTTTTAATTCTGCTGAACTACAAAGCCATATATTGTTGATTGTCTTTCGGGGTTAATCCCAGGTCACAAAAATCAAATAATTTCCTTACGGTGTCAGAGGTTCCACAGAGCTCACGTTGAGGTTGTTGGCCCACTGTACTTCTGTGCCCTATTGCCCGGTTTAGATTTCTCTCGTTCTGCCTCATCCCCATGTACTGGTTGATATGGCTGTACTTCCCAAGTAAGTCTGTTAAGGAATAGACCTTAAGTGCCTGAAAAAAAACCACGTTGGTGAGCTCTAACTCACGTGCACTAACACGCATGCTCTGTGCCAGTGCCAACCGGGTGTCTGTGGGGAGGGCAGACAGGCAGCAGGGGCAACACTTACCCTCACAGACTTACTGTCTGGTAGAGAAGAAGTGCTGGCCCTAGCAGTGACCCTAAGCCCAGCATGGGGGTGGGGGAGCAAAGCACTAGGGAAGCTTCTAGAGTAGGTGGGAAGAGAATCCTGAAGAATGTAAGTCCGCTGAGTCAAGCCAGTGTCTTGTACTCAGAAGCAGTCAGGTATCACATGAATAATGGCTACATTGAGTTACTGTGGCTGTGTTTACAGAAGATCTATATAGATTAACCACTTGGATTTTTAAAAAAGATTTATTTATTTATGCATACAAGAGCAGGGGTGTAGGCTAGAGGTGCAGAACAGTGAGAGGAGTCACCAGAGACAGAGTGGGGAGCGGAACAGGCAGATCTGCTGAAATACACTGCTGAGGGGAACAGCAGGTGAGACAGGAGAGGTCTGCAGCACCATGTGGGTCAGCTCCTTGGCCAGAGATCAAACTCATGCTGCAGTGGCTGCGGATAGCTTGATAGTGCTGAGACATAACCACTTGCACCACCAGGGAGGGCCACCACTTGGACTTTCACAGATTGCTTCCATAATTCAGCATGTAAAGGAAAGAGAACTTGAATTGCTCGCCACTTGTGAGCTCTGGCACTGGGTTTGGTCTTTCTGTCCTATCAGTACCAGAGAGCGCTGTTTCTGTGGCCTCCACTGAAAAAGCCAGGTCTTGGCACTTACATTTATCTAAGCCAACCAATTCAGGATGTCCCTCTACATGACCTCTTTGGTTTGGAGTTGAGCTTAGGAAGCCAAGACATTTGTAGTGGTAATGCTGACTGTTGCAGCTCCTCCATTCATTCAAAACCGGATTACCTTTCTTATTTTTCACGCAGATCTGGAATATTGCTTTTTCAGATACATCAGACTTTATGCCTCATTTGATTTTCCAGACTCCAAGCTTGGGAGTTCAATTTACACAGTAGTGTTTGGCTTTTTTGGTTTGTTTTAAAGCTGATACATCCCCACCATAGGTAAGATAGTCCTTGAGAAGATGGCCTGGGGTGCTCTATTTGGGCCTGACGGGGCTCTGTGTCCAACATCCAGGCCCTGGGGTGGGGGGGGTGGTTTCCTGGAACTTCATGGTAATCATGGTGAGACAGAGACCCCCTGAGTGGAGAGCAGACAGCAGTGCTAAATTGGAGGCATGGGAGGAGACATTTCCCAGTCCATGGCTCTCACCATTGTCTTGAGTGCTGGCGGGACAGAGCATATGCCTGCTCTCTTGCTGGCCCTTGACCTTGCATTCCCAAAGTTACTTGGGAATAAGGCTTCCTGGGGGAAAAGACTGTCTTGGGGGATTGCAGACCCCCCCCCCCCCCCCCCCCCCCCCCNACCCCCCCCCCCCCCCCCATGATTCAGTCACTGGAGCGTCTCTTAGCCTCAATGTAGTAATAGCGCAGCAGTTACCCCTGACTCCCAGCGATGCTAGATGTTACCTCCAGCCCTCCAGTGAAACTGGTCACAGATCCTCTGAGTGTTGCTATAGATGTTACCAGATCTCTTCCCAGTGATGCTATGGAAGTGACCCATGTGCTCTGGAACCAGATTTGGTAAAAGTGTGGAAGCATGTTCCTCCTGAGAAAGGTAGATCAAATGATTTTGAAGGGACGTGAACTCCAGGACTTGCTCCCTAGCCATCTCCCATAGTGGGAGAACTCCTGACCCTGTGAGCCCCTCCTGGTGGGCTACGTGAAAGCAAGCCTCCACGGCTAAGCTCATCTGGCCTCCGTGGCTTCTTTCCTACTTCAGTGGGGCCTCTTACCCCTTTTCCACTTAAGGTGCTCCTAGATGGGAATTAAGACTCTACTTTGAAAAAACCTTTATCTGCACTTTTCACTGTTGCCATTCAATGTATAAGACCCCCCCACTTTTTTTTTTTTTTGTAGTTGAAATAGCTTTTTTACCTGATTGTGAAAATAAATGCATTCTGTTTGTTAAAAAAGAAGGCATAGGAAAACATGAAATAAAGCTGAATGATTTCTAAATAGGAGAGCTCCCCTCCCCCAATTTAACTCACACACCCCTGTGCTTTTACACCACCATTACTGCTGGAAGGAACTGGACTCAGCTGAGGAAGTGAAGCCATTGGTGGCAGACAGGATCAAAGCCGAGTCTCTAGAACCACCCTGCTCCCTGCTCTCCGCTCCTTGTAGTCTTCCTGCCCCTTGTAGTCTTCCTGCCGAGGGAAATAAGGCTGATGAATCAATTGGATGGTAGAGGAAGCCAGGGAATTCTCAGGGTTGCAGCTGTGATTCGTGGAGGGAGGGAAGAAGACAGGCAAGGTTTCAAATTACTTCTTTGCCTTGAGTTGTTGAGTTTTTTCTGGACTAGGATGTTGGTGTATCAGTGACCTTGCTAAGCTGGTGCCTGACAGCGCCCGTAGTCTGTGCCTCTGTGGCCTTGGCTGTTCGTGCTTCCTTTTGCTTTTCCTGCTTTGTGCTTGTGTTTTGTTTTTTTCACCACTCTATACCTTCTTGCTGTATTGGTCGTCTGTGATTTGTTTTCCCATTGTTATGTGGCATAAGGAAACCAGGACGCTGAGGCTAACAAAAAGCAGGTTTATTGTACAGGGACTTGACTCAGTGGGTCTGTATCAATGGCTGAGCACCCTTAAGGACATTGTGGGCTGGTACACATCTCGGTTGCGCTGGGCGGGTCAGCGTTAATAACTGTCCAAGATTAGCCATGGCGTGAGTTACAGCCCAAGAAATGTAGCAAACTGCTTATCACAGGCCCTGGGGTGGCGTTGCTCAGGTGCCTTGCTTCATCATCAATGTGGACCCCGTGGCTGCAGCCTCCTTTGTTCAGTTTTGGGGATCTTCTAGAAAAATGTGTTACATTTTCAATAGGCATGAGATATTTTAGGCTAAAAAGTTTTCAGATTTTCAAAATCCTTTGACTTAGAAATTTTATGTTATATAATGTACATATTGTAAAAATGTTTCCCAGACTGTTTCCTGGACAGTCATATTTTCCTTTCAGAGTAATTACAAACTCAGCGCCCCCTTTGCCTTCAATATGCCCTTGTCAGCCCTTATGCAGCTCTGCTCTGGGCCACCCCCAGAAAGCTAGTGCCACATGCAGGTGGAGTGGAGGGCAGGAGGCAGGCACAAGAAAAGCCGGCTGGGTTGTCTGTTGAGTCAGCTCAGCTGTCCCTAACCTTTCCTTGAGACTCAGAGCCTAACCATTTTTCACCTACCTTGTGGTAAAAAATATCCCTCTGTGAATATACATCAGGGTTTGTCCAGCCATTCCCCATTGGAGCTCTCAACTGTGTAGAATCAGGATGTAGCTTTGAAGGTCAGAATAACAAGGGTGGAGTTTATTTCTCTGCTTTTACAATCTTATATAAGCTGATATAGCAGTACCAGGTTTTTCTGTTACCACAGAGGAAGGAGGAAAATCTTGATGACATGCTCACTGACAAGTGAAAACAGCAGAGACCAACTGGTGCAGCACAGTGGCTAAAGACATGGAATTTGATATTAGAAAGACCTCGTTTGATAATGGGCTGCTGGGACAGTGTGGGGGGATCTGGAGAAAGTCAATTAAAGTCCCACATTGGTCACCCAGAGGCAAACAAGATGGCCTCCTGCACAAGAAACTCAGAGGCCGTGACGTGCATCTCTGTCATCCACTCCCCTTTCATGACCCACCCTGGCTGCTCCAGAATCTGCTCACACATTATGGGGAGTAGAAAAGTAAAGAGAACACTCCATTTCGCTAAAGGACATGACCAGTCACATCCCTTTATATAGTCTGTGATTGCAAGAGAGGCAGAGAAGCCTCATCTTCAGTGGGGCAGCTGATTGTCCAGCTAAAGCTAGCTTGCTGCGGAAGCAGGTGTGTCCACTGAACTTGCGTCTGTCACGGTCTGCCCTTTTGGCACCCCATGTTTGTGTTTCTTCCAGTGGGAAAAACACTCATCCCTGAGGCAGCCCCAAGTCCCACTAGTGGCAATTTCCTGTGAAGTCCAGGCTGTTTGGGTGGCATCTATGTCCCTCCCTCTGTGTGCTCCACTTATTCCCTCTGAGAAGTGCTGTGTGGTATAGAAATTGGGGGAGGCAAGCGCAGCTCTCATTTGGAAAAGAGTCACAGCCATCCATTCTTAAAGCCCACTCCCCAAAGGGGTAGTTCTGAGCTGGTACCTGGCAGTCCCTGCATCAGCCTTCTGGAAGAATCTAGCTAGCCTCTGCGGACTGTCTGGGGGTGGCCTACAGATCACCTGCTTCCTGGCTGCCATCCACTGGCACAGGTTGGATGGGACAGTCACTCACAGGCCAGGTCTGTGGCTTCCTTGGATGTGAAGTTTCCTCAGACCCCAGGCTTCAGGCCGCTTGCTGTCCCCCTGTGTCCATTTGTAAGAACCACAGCCAACCTCCCGGGTTGGCTCTTGAATTCCTGGTCTTTTATATTTTGTTACTAGCCTAGGCCCTGTTCTGGCTGCTCCCCTTGAATGGTCGCTATGTGAGGCTGTATGTAGTTGAGGCTGTAGTCCTGGTGGAGTCTGTCCTGAGGCTCAGGCTGGTCCCCACTATCGAGACACACAACAGAAAGGCTTGATGTCTCCTTAGCTAAGGTGGACCGTTGGGTTGGTCTGTTAAATGCCGCAGCCTTCCAGCATACACATCAAGGAAGTCCCATGTTCTATCCCGCAGTCCATGCCAGGTATCACAGGGAAGGGGGCCAGATTTCCAGCCTGTACCTATGTGACTTCACTTCTTAACCATGGATGCAGAAAATACCATGGTGATATTTTCAGTTTCATGTCTGCACTGGCCTGTTTTCGCCAGAAACAGTTGCTGTGATAATTAGGAATTTGGGGGAAGCACTGCGGGGACTACAGTCTGTGGTGTGGATCGCATGTCTTCTCCCTGGTAGCGTCCTGAGAATGGGTGTACTTTGTAAGATGCCTCAAATTCAGTCTCATGGACTGAACCCCCATACGTTTTGTCTTTCCTGGGAGAGGTCTTCAGATTTGTCATTCGGCCTTACCGTTGAAGTTTTTGTGTGTGCATTAAATTGCCTGAGGTTTTTCTGGATGTGCTTTTTGCGTTCCTCGGTGCTTACATGGCAGCTGTCCTCTTATCTCGGGAAGATGTGGGTAGTCTGCATTCTCCTCTCACACATTGCCCATTCCTCTGAGCCCCCGCCCCCACCCTCCCACCCAGATGTTTGTTTAGGCCTTGCCTTCCTGTTGTAGATAGTCCCTAAATGTCTCTTCTTTTCCAACTGACTATTCATTTTTGAGAGTGAGCTGCTTTCATTTTCTGACACTCTGGCCGCAGGGCAGGTGACAGGTTCCTGCCCTGAGGAGGAGATGAGAATAAAGGTAAGTGATGGCTGAGCAGAGACCAGAGCCCAGCTTCCCAGCAGTGCCGAAATAGGCAGCCATGAGTGCAACCAAGGCGCTGCCAGTTTGTCTCAGCTTCCAGGAGTCTTCACTTTCCAGGTGGATCTGGGAAACATCCAAGACTAGAATGGACCCTGAGTGCGGAGCTGTGGGACAACAGTGTCTTGAAAAACATCTTGATTGGGACATAGCTCAAACGCCATACAGCTAACCCACTTACGTTGTTCTGCGTGGTAGGTTTTAGTAGATGCAGAGTTGTGCGACTATCACCACAGTTGGCTTTGGAGCATGTGCGCTAAGGGCATCTTTCCATTCTCCGGCCCCATCAGGACAGCCACACTTAATGTCTATAAATATAGGCAGAAGTCACCCTCCAAGGCGGGTGCCGCCTGTGCAGGGCTGGTGGGCAGGCAGCATCTCCAGCAAGGCACACCCAAGCCTTCAGCAGGGACCCACGGTCGAGGCAATTGTGATCTGCTTTGATTGACTGAGCATCTTCAAGAGAATAGCTATAATTGCAAAACATGCTCATTAAAACTCTAGCAATGGCCTGCAATGAAATGAAAACTTTCTAGGGAGAAATGTAATTGGTGAACTCTACAGCACCCTGGGGAGACATCTGTTTAAAATGAAGGAGCTTCCTGGTGTTTTCTCTGCACCTCTGAGGTAGGAAACACTGCTTCTGTTTAATTTTAGAAGAGCAGGTCCAAGTAGGTGCTATATGAAAATCTTTATTGTTAAACCTTAATTGGAAAATAACTATTACAATAGGACAGTCGTGCTAGTATCCATTATTGATGGTGTTATTTGTTGCTACCAGTATCTTACTTAAATCCCTGACCTGTAAAATGTTGGTTTTCGCTAAAAAGTCTTTATACACATATTATCTAGAGTCATCTCTTTTTCAGCTGGAAAGCACCTTAGAAATGATCTCCTCTGTTCAAAGAAAAAGGAAGCACAGGAGGTCAGGGCTGTGGTTCTGAGCCCTGCTCTCCTGGGCCAGGAGTCACCTGAGATGCTGTGCCCCTTGTGCGCGCTCCCCTCTCAGCTCGGAGTTTCCCGTGGCCTGGGGGTCTGTGCAGACAGGCTCTGACCCAGCCTGCTTTCCATAGCCCTAGCACAGCTAGGAGCCAGATGCCTCTTTCATCTTTGCCCCAACCATGTTTTTTAAGATTCTCCTGTCTGCTTTTTGACCTCTCACAGGCTAGAAGCCACATCCTTTTTAGTGGGCCTGGATGATTGTGGTGGTGTAAGATCTGTTAAGACAGGGGCTCTCACAGTACAGAAAATCAGGGCTCTACTCATGTTTCCTTTTGGCAAAGAGAAAAATTTGCTGTTTACAGCAACTGAAAGAAGAAACTAGCCATAAAGAGCCATAGAAACTATCTTTAAATTAACTATTTGTCAAATTGCCTTCAGCTCTAAGTGGTAAAACAAGGGTGTGTGTGTGTGTGTATGTGCATGCGTACTCATTCAGGCTGGTCCTACAAAGGTGGTACTCAACCTTAGCTGACTGCCTGTCACCTGTATGGAGCTCTTGGCCAGATTCCCAACTCCACACTCAACCCTTGCTTTGCAGGTTTGGGGATACATGGCCCATTCTTGGACAATAGTTGGGATGGATGTTCTGTGACTTAAAAGAGATGACACTGCTTCCAGAACTGGGCAGACCATAGGTCTCAGGAAACATCTTAGAAATATGGATGCTATAACTTTCTACAAAACACTAATGGAGGAAATTTCCACTGAATTATGGAGAAACTAAAGAAAGTGGGAAAATGACAAACATTTCTTTGTTTCTCATAAAAGAAGAAAATTGTAGAGTGCATTTAAATAGCCTTGGATTGCACTTCCAGAAGAAACCACACACTATAGGTACCTGCATTGTGGCATTGAGCTGCATCTCTCAGAATCAGAGAGAGCGGCATCAGTATCCCTTTGTCCTGATGGACAGGAATAGGAACCTGCTACCTGGCGTGACCTAGGTAAGATAATATCCTGGGGCCTCAGCAGCAGTGTCCAGCCAGCCCTCTCTGCTCACGTATCTCTGGAAGAGTCAGTACTGGCCAGGTCTGAGTCTCTGGTTTTCTCTGTGTAGTGTGAGCTGCTTGACTCTCAGGCTGGTATGAGTATAGCTGAGCCACATCAGAGGACGTGGGTCTTCCCTATTGGAAGACTCGGGAGTATCTAAAAGAGGTGCCTCTTCATTCCCTTCCATGATCTTGAAACCTATTTTTGCCTACTATTAAATCTTATTCTTTAAAATGTACTTTGTTGTAAGTGAAGGGGAATTCAAAAGATGTTTGCCCTGTCCGTGGAGGTTGAAGGCAGATTTGCCCTTTAAATACAGACGGGAGTGACCCAGACACCTGCTGCCCTGAGACTTGGTGCTAGCTACACTGTGGAAACCTTAATACTTCTGAAGAGTTGAGCCATTTGATGTGATCACATTGCCTTTTTGAGAAGTGTGTGATGAAGATGGGTGTTGTTTATGTATTATGTTTTATTTATATATATATATATTATTTCTAACCCTCCTCATTTTGACAAAGAACTTTTCCAAAGCAATTATTACAGGTAGATTGTGTTGCCTGTCTATGTGGACAACCTGTTTTTATTGTTGTTGCTGTTATTGTTACTGGTTTATTTTTCTTTTTTATTAAATTAATTTATTTATATATATTTGACATCAATTGTAGTCCCCACGGAGTTCCTGCCACCATTTCACCAGTGCACTGTCACCTCAGTCCCTGTGCTCTTTCTGCCTTCATCCTAGTCCCTCCCCTCCCTACAAGGTGCCTTTGATTTGTCTTTGTCTTTTTGTTCTTGTTGTGTTTTTTTTAATTGTTATTATTATTTTCCTTGAGCTCTTTTTTTGTTCCTTTATATTCCTCTTAAAAGTGAAACCATCCGATATTTTTCTCTTGCCTTCTGACTTGTTTCACTAAGCATTACCCCTTCTAGCTCCATCCATGTTTCTACAAATGACTCTAGTTTATCTTTTTTGATTGCTGAATAGTATTCCATTGTGTATATATCTTCTTGATCCAGTCATCTATTTTTGGGCACTTGGGTTGTTTCCAGGTCTTACCAATTATAAATAGTGCTGCAATAAACATAGAGGTACAGGTATTCTTTTGGGTTTTTGTGTCCTTTGGGTAGATCCCTGGGAGTGGAATTGCTGGGTCATTTGATAGCTCTATTTTTAGTAGACTGAGAAACCTCCATACGGCCTTCCATAGTGGTTAGATTAACTTTCATTTCCACCAGCAGTGTAGTAGAGTTCCTTTTTCTCCACATTCTCGCCAATATTTATTGGTGGTGGTTTTTTTGATATGTGCCATTCTTACTGGTGTAAGGTGATATCTCATTGTGATTTTAATTTGCATTTTCCTGATTATAAGGGATGTTGAACATTTTCTCATGTGCCTGTTGGCCATTTTGTCTGTGAGCAACCTGCTTTTATTTGGGTTTTGGTGTCTGTTTTTAACTAAGTCGTGGAGATAGCACCGAGACGCTGTGCTGTATTTAAAATGCTCAGATTTCTTAGTTGGCTATTTCCTAGAGGGAGATGAGCCTTGGGTTCGTGCATCCACGCTGAGAGTGACCGGCGTATTGGAGGCTGCCTGCACTGCTCTCAACGTTGGGTTTGTTTGTTTGCCAGTAGAAGAACCAAGGCTCATGGTTTGTAAGCCCAGAACTAATAGTGGCACTCACCCATTAAACTGCAGGTTTACCCTGCCAGCACGTTTATGAGTGATGCTGCTAATTTTGTCCTCAGATTGTTTTATATCTTCTGCGTAGCATGGGTGAGCCTGTCTTAAAGTTGCCTCCTAACAGTGACCAGGATATCTCAGTTTTCTGTGAGGTTGTGGAGCCCACGTGGCATGGCAGCAGTGATCACAGTAGGAAGTAGTTCTGTCTGTGTGGAACCGCTGTCACAGATGACATCGTAGCTGTTCATCTGTGGATGAAGTGTCTCTCTTCACATGCACGGTGCAAGGAAACTAATATTGGTGTTAATGTTCCAAAAGAAGAAATAAAAGACACCGCTGAGCATATGTGACTCACCACTACGGTGCGTGCTGTTACGTACCTTACTGTTACCTGAAGGACTGGAACCTTCCTGTGCTGGGTCTTGGCTTTCTCCTCCTGTGCCTCACATGCTGCTTTTCCTCTCGCCACAGGTGCACTTTCCGGTTCCCCAGCACAGCCATCAAGATTCAGTTCACGTCATTGCTGCAACAGGAAGAGGCCCCAGCATCACCCCTCCGGCCACTGTACCCTCAAATCTCCCCACTGAAGATCCACATTCCGGAGCCGGACCTCCGGAGCCTGGTCAGCCCCGTCCCGTCCCCAACCGGCACCATCAGGTAAGCCACCTCCACACACTGAACACATGGTTTCCTCTGAAAACCTCTGCTCTGGAGTTTTTCTCAGAAAAAGGAAAATGATAGCGACGTTCTGCCTTTTATACAGTGTTGGGTATGTCTCTGGCTGACTGCATAGGAATGGGAATTTTGAGGCTCTGACTCCTTAAAATTCTGAAGGATTCTCTTATAAAAGTAAAGAACCACTTAATCACTTTTCCAGTGTGAATCTTGGTATAGCAAGGTATAACTTTTTTAAAGACATTGAAAAGGACTTGGTGAACTTGGTTTTCTATTTGTGGAAATTCTTTACAAGGTTTTAGAGACTTTGTAGATGCTGAAAAAGTTAAATTTTTTCCTCTTTGACATATTACAAAATAAGCCCTGGGAGAAGGCTTCAGGATGAAACTGCATGATTTCGACCTCATTTCCCTGTGATACAATGAATAGGGCCATGCTGAACACAATACGTGGCGACTATCTAGTCCTTCCTGCTTTATGATGGACTACTTTCTTAAGATTTCTAACACGAACTGTGTTCTAAAACCGAGAATTCAGCATGTGATCTCACTGTTCTCAACATTGGTGAATTTATTTTATTTATTTTTTAAAAAAGATTGATTTATTTTATGCATACAAGCACTGGGGTACAGGCCAGAGTCGCGGGAGGTGAGAGGATTCACCAGAGACAGAGCGGGGAGCAGAACAGGCAGACTGACTGAAACACACTGCCGAGGGCAGCAGCGGGCGAGGCAGGAGAGGTCTGCCGCGCCCTGTGGGTCCCCTCCCTGGCCGGCAGCAGGGATTGAACTCGTCCTGCAGTGGTTGCGATTTGCTTCATAGTGCATTGCTTAACCCCCTGCGCCACCAGGGAGGCCCAATTTTTATTTTATTTTATTTTTTTAAAGATTTATTTATTTATACATACAAGAGCTGGGGTACAGGCCAGAGTCGCGGGAGGTGAGAGGATTCACCAGAGACAGAGTAGGGAGCAGAGCAGGCAGACTGACTGAAACACACTGCTGAGGGGAGCAGCGGGTGAGGTAGGAGAGGTCCGCTACGCCATGTGGGTCCTCTCCCTGGCCGGCGGCAGGGATTGAACTCATGCTTCAGTGGCTGCGGTTTGCTTCATAGTGCGTTGTTTAACCCACTGTGTCACCAAGGAGGCCCCATCTGGTGAATTTAATCTCAAACATGGCTGCTCCATTCTTGATGAATGTTCTGTGATGGCGCGCTTGTATAAATTCACCCCTTAGCAGTGGTTTCACTCTCCGTAGTTTTAGCTACTGTGGTCAGCTCTGATCCAAAACTACAATGTGCAATAATATATTTTGAGAGAGAACCCACATTCACATAGCTTTTATCACAGTATATTGTTATAATTGTTATACTTTACTATTAGTTATTGTTATTCTCTTACTGTGCCTAATTTAGAGATTAAGCTTTATCGTGGTGTGTATGGGTAGGAGAAAACGTAGTACGTGCACGATTCAGTACTTACCATAGCTTCAGGCATTTGCTGGGGTACTTGGATTGTATCCCCCATGAGTGAATGAGCACTACTGTCCTTTTATGTGTATAACTTACAGTATTTTTATTTGTAGGAAAATATTGCAACCACTCTGGCAACAGTCTTATAGTTACTCAAAAGGTTAAACAGAGAGTCCCTGGATCCTGAGGTCCACCCAGAACTTGTATGCCACGTTCATGACAGCCCAGAGTAGACATGTCTTCAGTGAGTGAAGAAATAAATAAAATATATGCCCTTATAATGGAATATTATTTGACCACAAAAGAAAAGAAAGTACTAATAATACACACTACAATACAGATGAACCTTGAAAACATACAAAATGAAATAAGCCAGGCGCAAAAGCCATATTGTGTTACTCCATTAATATGAAATGTCCAGAGACTTCTAACAAGTATGGGGTTCCTTTCTAGGTTTTGAAGATGTTCTGGAATTTAGATAGTGATGGCTATACAATTCTGTAAATATACCAAAAAGCACTAAATTGTACATTTAAATGGTGAATTGTATGGCATATGGATTACATCTCAACGACAACTTACATGCGCTGACACCTTTACCCAGTAGCATCTTAGAGCAGCTGTGGGAATGTTACCAGGTGTTTCCCACCCCTGGGAGCTGGGAGCCCTAAGAGGCAGAGCGCGTGCTGTTCAAGCAGACAGTGAAAATCAAAGCACACGGTCAGCCTTACAGGCTTGGGATTACTATCAAATTATAATCCAGCCAAATAGGTGCTTTTTAAGAATGTTTTGGTTGGTGCCTGGAGGGCTTCATAAAGTAAATATATTTCCCACTGATTCTCCAAATGCAAACAGTAGCCAGCTGGTTAAGATATTTGGACAAAGCTTTGAGTATTAAAGTTGCTTTTGTGTCAGAAGGGAGGCAGTGGTAAAGATGAAGCAGAGAGATTTTTTAACTAAACAGAAAGCAGGTGTGGGCTGGAGCTGTTCTGAGAAGTCGCCTTTGTGTGGCGGAGTCTGAGCGGAGGCGGTCTCTGGGTTTATATTTAACCAGCTCTTCTGGCTGGAGCTGGGCTGGTGGGGGTGGCGCTGTCCCACCCTGCTGTCTCGCTGGATCCTTTTCCTGGAGCCACCCCAGTCCACTCACTGGTAGAATTCTTTCAGAAAAAGTCATAACTTTGGACTGACTGTCTCACTGTTTGGCCTTTAAGTGTCACTGAACAAGGATTTCTGTTTACATCCGTTTATCTTAGCACTGCGGAATCAGTTGAGTGTTTGGAAACCTCAGAAGCCTTTGAGGTTTTGCTTGCCAAGTTCCTTCTCTGTCTAGGGGTGGAGCCGACATGTTTACAAACACCCCCAGCTACCCTTCCTCCCCTGTACCCTCCCCTGGAGACCCTGGGAAGGCCCTGTGTCCATCTCACAAGGTGCAAGGGGACTCGAGGGAACAGACTTGTGGGCAGGTCCTGGTGTCTGAGCAGGCTGCTCCAGAGCTGCTGCTGAGGCCGGGCCTGTGCTCCTCCCCGGTCTGCTTCCTAATTTGGTGAGCCTGTGCCTCAGCCTCCCCATTGGCCAGGAGGCTGCAGATTGGAGACCTTGCTGGAGCTGGCATTCTCCAGCTGGGGGCCTCTCTCTGCTCCCAGATTGTAGGTGTGGCCAGTACCTGTTGGAACATACAGACAGTGGCCCTGCCTTCACCTCCTGACCTGCCCCCCTTCCTTTCTGTTTCATTTTTGTGTGTGGGTGGGTGTGGGTTTCTTTTTTTCTTTTTTTTACTTTCCCTGAAGTACTCCACCCAGAAAAATGAATGAACTGTCTTTGAAATGAATTCTGCTATCTTAAGCAATGTTTGTTGACCTTTTTCATCTTGCAAAGTGGTATTTTTAGGAAAAAAGACATTGGTTAATAATTTTCTAGATTTTTACAAAACAAGCCAGTCTAAAAAATGCTCTTAGAGCTAGAGTTTTAAGAAAACTAGTGAAGGTAAGCCAGAGAAAAAGCACAGCACAGGTAAAGAGTTACTGATTTTTACTTGTAAAAGCAAGATTATAGATACTTTCTTTTTTTGACTTTCCCCATGGAAATATCAAAAGTGAAAGTAATATGTGAAACTGGCAAATATTAACAAAATATTACAAAAATGAAGCACTTGTCATCAAAATCAAAACTACTTTTAACCTTTAGGCACAGTTCCATTTTATTGCCAGATCAAATTCAGCCCTAACAGTGCTGCTTTGCAGTCTTAGCTGTCTTTTGCACATGGAGGCTATTATGTCTGCATTAGAAGTGCTACTATTATTTCTCTGGAAAACTTTGGCTCCTTCCTTCAGAGTGATTGTCCTGCTTAAAAGTTTCCAGCTGCGGCCTTTCCTGTGTTCCCATCCCCCTGGCATGAGAAGCCTGATTGTCAAGGTTCAGTCTTCCTTATAGGGTCTTGGCCCCACTGAGTGAGCCTCATCATTTGCGAGTTTTCCAGGGCATTTTCCTTTCTTTACCATTATCAGTGTACCCCCTCCCCTCCACCACACACACTTGTCCTTTACCCATCTGAAAACTTAAGAGAAATAAAATCATTTCTCCACATAGAAGAAGTAGGCCCTTGCACCCTTGTTCTTATTCTTTCTCCATGAATCCACCCTCCAAAATACTGAGAGAAGGTTGAGTGAAGCTTGGCACTGAAGCTCTGGCCTCTGGCCGTTTCCTGGTTCTCAGAGGTCTCTCAAACCCTTCACAGGCTCAAGTTTAACGCTTTCTTGGTGTACCTTCTGGGTGTGTGCGTAACCGACCTGTTGTACAGCCCTTCCCAGACTCCACACTAAGGAATTCTGGGAACAGAAAGGGCCTGCAGGACATGGATTGAGGAAGGTATGGAGGTTGCCCTCCCACTAAGTCTGTGGGCTCACCCTTCAGAGTGAGCCACCTGCCTGGGTAAGTCTCTGCTGACGAATAGCTCAGGCCCATTTGCTGATGATTTTTCACTGGGCAGAAAGCATTTTAGAAACTAGTTAATATTTTACAATAGCGTCTAGGATTTTAGAGTACTGACTTTATCTTAAGGGAAACATTTTTTAAGATATGTCTAAGAAACTGACCTCTGTAAAATTCTCTCCCTATTCTTCCATTGTTTTCAGCTTACAGAAGTACTGTATATACATTATATAAAATTCAGACTGTAAATATATAAATTTCAGAAAACTAACCACCACTCGCCCCAGGACATTCCCTATATATGTCCATGTGGTGCATCTTCCTCTGAACATTGGGTGGTTTACCTACTGTGCATTGTTATTTGTTACTCCTTCCCCCCAAAGGAGCCTGTAGAATTCATTTTGTTATATAATTTTATCACACTGTGTCTTTGGCACCCTTTCCATATCATTGCATTTTTCGTGACTGCACAGTGATCTGCCTTCTGGACACACCATGATGCTCACCCAGTGCCCTGGAGAGGGGTCTGGCTGTCTCCACTTCTTTATCTAGGACCTGTGTGTGGATGCCCTGCTTGCCGCCAGCAACGTCGGTAGTCTTTAATTCCCTTTCTGAAATATCTAAACGTTTAGTAGAGACCATAGAGTTGTCAAATTTGGTGGGGTTTTGGTTCAAAATATATTCTTGACAGTCATGAGCCACATGATTTATTTATGTAAGAACTGGGGTACAGGGCAGAGGTGCAGGGAGGTTACAGTATTCAGCAGAGACAGAGTGGGGAACGAAACAGTCAGATTGACTGAAATACACTGCTGAGGGGAGCAGCGGGCGAGACAGGAGAGGGCTGCTGCGCCATGTGGGTCAGCTCCCTGGCCGGGGATCGAACTCAGGCTGCAATTGCTGTGGATAGCTTCATTGTGCTGTTTCCTAACCCCTTGTGCCACCAGGAAGGCCCTAGAAAGGAGATTTTTAATCTCTGCAGTGAGCCTGCCAAGGCAGCTGTCCCCGCCTTTACAAACATGAGGCTCTAAGAAAATAATCCTGTCCAGCAGGTGATGGAGAGCAACTGAGTGTGTGTTCAGTGGGTATCCACAGGGGAGTAGCAGTCCTGATTTACTTCATTTGTTACTTTTTTATCGAAGTAAAATGCAGATATCAGAATTGGAATAATTCTAAAATGTTTATGAGTAAAAAGCAGTCCCCTAGCCATACACACCTGCCAGTCACTGTCTGAAGACACCCCTCCAGCTTCTAACCTGTCTTCCGGCAGCCAACTGTGTGCCCACCCCACTTCCTACCTATGTGATTACCTCCTGGCCCCAGTCTTAGATATATATTGACTCCCTTTACAGAAATGAAGAATTTAGTTTTTCTTCCATACACCATCCTCCCAATAAAATTATATTACAACAATTGGTTTAACTTGTGTTAGCATTTTATTATAACTGGTGGTAGTTACAGCATTCAGCCATTTCTTAAACTGCAGTTTCCTCAGAGATACTGCAGGTTCAGGCCCAGACTTTCACAATAAAATGAATCTCATGATGAAGCAAGTCATGCAAATTTTTTTGTTTTCCCAGTGCATAGGAAAGTTATGTTTACACTGTAGCCTATTAAATGTGCAATGGAATCGTGTCTGAAAAAGCAGTGCACAATAAAAGAATTACTTTGCTAAAAACTGTTAGCCATCATCTGAGACCTCAGCACATTGTGTCTTTTTGCCAGAGGGAGGGTCTTGCCTTGATGTTGGTGGCTCTTGACTGGTCAGGATGGCAGTTGCTGAAGGTGGGGGTGGTTTGGCAATTTCTTAAAATAATAGGACAGTAAAGTTTGTCTCAGAATTTACTCTTTCATGAAAGATTTCTCTGCAGCATGCAAAGCCGTTTGATAGCATTTTACCCATAGATTTTACTCACATGATAGAATTTCTTTCAAAATTAGAATCATTCCTCCTAAGTGCTGCCAATCCTTTCTCCACAAGGAGTCAGTCATCCGTAGAGCTGGGATCGTCTTCTTCCAACCCTTTGGAAAGGGTGATATTTTGGCCTCCATGAATCACGGATGTTCTTACTGGCATCACGAATGGTGACTCCTTTCCAGATGGTTTTCAGTTGACTTTTCCCAGTCACTAGAGGAATTAGTGTCTATGGTGGCTGTCTCCTTACCGAATATATTTCTTAAATAATTAGAGCTGAAAGTCAAAATGATTCATTGATCCATTCGGCTACATGTTATATTAGCAGGCATGAAAACAACATTCCTCTCCTGTACATCTTTGTCAGAACTCTTGGGTAACCAGGCATGTTTCAATGAGAAGTAATATCTTCAAAGGAATTTTTTTTCCTCCTGAGTTGTAAGTCTCAATAAGTAGACTTAGAATATATATTAAACCATGTTGTAGGGCCTCCCTGGTGGCACAGTGGGTTAAACAACGCACTATGAAGCAGACCGCAGCCACTGCAGCACGAGTTCGATCCCTGCTGCCGGTCAGAGAGGGGACCCACATGGCGCGGCAGACCTCTCCTGCTGTGCCCGCTGCTCCCCTCAGCAGTGTACTTCAGTAGATCTGCCTGTTCTGCTCCCCGCTCTCTGTGGTGAATCCTCTCACCACCACCCTCCCCCAACACACCTCTGGCCTGTACCCCAGTGCTTGTATGCATAAATAAATAAATCTTTAAAAAAAAAAACCATGTTGTAAATAGATGCACTGTCATGCAGATTTGGTCTTCCCTTTATAGAGCACAAGCAGTCCATTTAGCATCATCCTTAAGGGCCCTATGATTTTCCAATTGGTAAATGAGCATTGACGTGAACTTAAAAGATTTTTCTGTAGTATGCATTAGACCCTAACTCTTAAGAGAGTCAGCTTCTCCTTTGAAGCTTTGAGGTCAGGTATTGACTTCTCTCTATCTATGAAAGGTCTAGGTGGCATCTTTTCCAACAAAAGACTGTTTCCTCTGCATTGATAAGCTGTTGCCACCTTTATTAATACTTGCTGCAGCTTCTGTATCGGTTCTTGTTTCTTTACCTTGCACTTTTATGTTATGGAGACCGACTTCTTCCCTTAAACTTCTGCTCGCTTCAGACTGTTCTTTTGAAGTTTCCCATCTCTCTGCCTTCATAGATTTGAAGAGATTTAGGGCCTTGCTCTGGATTAGACTTTGGCTTAAGGTTTGTTGTAGCTGGTTTGATCTTTTGTCCAGCCACTGGAACTTTCTCCATATCAACAGTTAGACTGTTTTGCTTTTTTATCATTTGTTTACCTGGTTAGCACCTTTAATTTCCTTCAAGAGCATTTTTGCATTTATAGTTTGTCTAATTGTTTGGTACAGGAGACCTAGTTTCAACCTATCTGTGCTTTTGATGTTTTAAGCTTAATCATTTCTAGCTTTTGATTAGAGTTAGAGTTGCACAACGCTTCCTTTAGTTGAACACTTAGAGGCCATTGTAGAATTATTTACTCGACTCAGTTCGATTTTGTTATGTCTCAGAGGCTAGGGAGGCTTAGGGGAAGGAGAAATGGGGAGTGATTGGTGGATGGAACAGTCAAATACATTTATTAGGTTCAGCATTGTATACGGGTATGGTCTGTGGCACCCCCCCAAATTACAATAGTAGCATCAAAGGTACAGATAGAATAATCATGTAAAGATCTGAAACATTGTGAGAATTATCAAGACAGTGAACCAGAGATACAAAGCAAGCACATGGTGCCAGTAGGATATAATAAACCTTCAATTTGTAAAAACAAAACAGAACTGCCATGGCTGCAGAGGACAGTGAACAAGGTATGCCTGTATGTGGAGAATCTTCTTGGAGAATATGCCGCCTCTTCTGTGTCTGGTTAGATCTCTGGGTACTTGTTGACCTCCTGCCCCATGTGGGCATCCCTCTTCTCTTTATATCCATCACTGAAATTGGCTCATCAGACCTTCCTCTGGGACCTGGACCCCCTCCTGCCTGAATCTGGGCACCGCTGACCCCAGGATGATCTTCCTCATCATCCTGAGAACCTTATCTCCAGCTTCCCTGTGCTTCCCTGTCTCCACCTTCCCCTTTGTTCCATTAGAGAGCTTCCTCAAGTCACTTCCTAGGGAAAGTACAAGAGGTGACTCTTTAAAAAGATCTCTGTGCCTAGAAACTGTCACCATTCTCCATTCACACAGTAGATGGTTCTACTGAAGAATTTACCTCTAGAGAATTCTAGGTTGAAACCTTCTTCCCTCAGAACTTAACGTTGCTTTCTAATTTCTGGCAGTGATATGTTGAGATGTTTGATGCTGCCCTGACTCCCAGCCCTTCTGTACTTGATGTTTCCTCTGAAGCGCTTTGGTCTCCACCATGAGCCCAGCATACCGCCCGCCTCAGTCATGGGCTAGAGAGAGGCCTGTGTTCACCCTAGGCTGCGCATTTAATTGGGGCCCTTTTAATCTGAAGGTTTGCCTCCTCCAGTTCAGGAAAATAACCGTCCATCTGTGAAATTTTCCCCTCCCCCCACCCCACATGGTCTGTGATTTCCTTTCCTCTTCTCCCCTTTGTCCATCCCTTTCTCTTGTCTACTTCCTGGGAGACTTTCTCCAACCTTCTACCTTTGTTGAACTTTCATTTCTCCTCTTTAAGTTTTTGAGAGCATTTTCTTGTTTTTCAAATAGCCTTTTAACAGTATTTTCATTCCCTCGTAGTAATCACTCTCTGCCTCTTTGGGGATGGCAGTCATGTTTCGTTTGCCGTGCTCAGCTGCTGCCTGGCTCGCCGTGCTGCCCTGCGCCTCTACTCTTGGTTTTCTGTTTTGCACTGTGTTGCAGATGGTGTCAAGCAACAGGTGTGCCTGCTGGCTGTTGCAGTGGACATGAAGGATGACCCATTCAGCAAGGCTGGGGAAGTGAGCCTCTGCTTTTAATAAAATAAAGTCCTGAATAAGGAATTCTATGTACTTTATTTTCTAGACAAAAAACGATCCTGATTTTCAAAAGAAATTAAAAAGACATAAATGAAACAGAATTACCACTTTACCTCTGCGTACTCATCAAAACTGATCTTCTGCCTGAGAAGTCTCAGCTCAATGGCCATCCCATCGAGGAACTAATTATATTTTTAATTGAAAAATAATCTAATTATAATCTCAATTATACCTTAAGGGGAAAAAAGACAGTAATACCAGCAAGCCTCTTGGATGGTCTCTAGGTGGTGGTGTGGGGCAAGAGTTCAGGGAGGCTGCTTTGGGGAGGGTAGGGGTGGGTATGTGGCATAGGACACACACCCCAACCCCCCATTCTCCCGGTCCCAGTGTGTGAACCTGCTCTGACTTGTTTTCATGGTCCTTGGCCCCCTGAAAGGTCCTTTGGCTTCTCCAGGTGACACCTAGGAGGGGGCTGTGTCTGTCGCAGCGCTGCCTCCACACTTGGCCTGTGTGGAGATCACTGTGATGCCAGAGGCTCAGGGCCTGCTTTTCAGGAGGCTGGCGTGGGGGGAGAATGGCCAGAGGGCTGCTCACCACCCAGAGCAGAACCAGGCGGCTTGTCAGGGTCTGAGCAGATGTCCAGGGCCTAGCAGGGATGGGATGGCTGGAGGGCAGCAGTGGGGCAGCATGGAAAAGGCTGATGGTAACTCCAGGTGCTGTGGCTTTGGAGCTCTGTCCAATGTATTTTCCTCAGCTTGAATTCCTGCCATCATAGTAAGACCTGGAAATACCCCCTCCTGTCAGACTGCTCATTCATTTTCCTTCCTTCTAAATAAGCATGGGCTGTGGTGTGCTTGCCAACTGTGTCTTAGGTGCTCAGAACAGTAACCTTCTAAACCTGGGCTGTCAGAGGGCTGGCATAGGGTCTGCCTGGCGAGAACATCCCAACCCAGCGTGCTGCGGCAGTGCCAGGAGTAGTTCGCAGGACCTGGAGTCTCTTGCCTAAAACAGAACTGTGACTTAGGAATTGTTTTTCCATAAAAGGGGGAATGCAATGATTAATGAACCACAGTGCACGGTCTTCACTCCACTGTTCATCTGAAACCTGGAAGTGATACAGGGCAGCAAGGGGCACTAAAACTGGCCAAGGACACTGCCCAAATAGTTTATGGGTCACTGTCTGAGTTCTTCACTCATGTGTATAATTGCAAGACTACTCAGACTGAGGGAACAACAACAGTGCGATTTACTTAACAAACCAGGGGAAGACAGAGCATTACTGAGGCCAGAGAATGGCCTGTACCTCACCCGAAGTGGTATCCAGTGTTTTTTAGTCCTAAACAAAAGCAGCTAAGATGGCATCTTTCCACCACTGAGGACGCAGAGCTCCCCTCCCAAACAGTAGGCCACGTGTCCAAGGTGGTGTCTTCCTGCCTCTGCCAACCCAGAACACGCAGCAGCCAGACTCTAGGCCAGGTTCCAACTCACGAAGACAACAGGAGACACTCTTGGGGCTGCCAGGACGCCCCAGCACAGTACCAGATGAGTGACATGCAAGACAGCAACTGCAGTGGCTGAATGACCTGACAAATGGCCGCACACAGCTCAGAGGGCGCCCGGCTCCAGGTCTTTGCCTTCCCTGCCAGGCCGTAACAGCCGCAAAACCCGGATCAGTCCCTCAGCTAATTGCAAAGCCTCCAAATTTTTCCTCTCTGAGGTTGGTTGCTGGAAGCCTCCACCTTCAGAAGCCCACAACAGCCTTCTGGAAAATCAGCACCATGGGAACAAAATCCACTGACCCCCAAATGCTGAAGATCCGAAAACGCTGAATCCGGAAGACTGAGAAATACCTGCTGCCTCCACCCCAGCATGTGGTACTTTTTAGTATTTTCCCTGTGACTGTTCTCACCAGCAGCCCCCTCCAGGGGCACCACCTATAACAGTGGTGTTATCTTTTGGCTCCAGTTACAGAAGCACAGCATTTGTTCCATATGACACCTGGAAGCCATCCCCAAATTCAGACGTCTCACATGGGGGACCCTTGAAGGGATCTTCATTTCCTCATTAAGTCCGGCATCCTAGCAGGTCCCTGGTCTTCTCATCATTTCCTCAAGAGAGATTCATATCTGTATACTGTACGAAGTTTTCTCAATTTTGCTGATTGACAGGAGGCTTGAGGTGGAGCAGGATAAAGCCCTGGTGTTGGACACAGAAGTCTTAGTCAGTCTCCCTGGGACAGGAGCCCTGGTCCAGATTCCAGCCCCTGGCCTGTCTGTGAGTTAAATGTTTGTGGCCCTAACTTGTCTGAGGCCTGCAGACACGTCTGTCCTGCCCGTGGATAAAGCACTGGATGAGGGCTCAGGCACAGGCCTCCCCAAAATCAGCTTGCGGGTACAGAATGGTGGGTGAGAAGCTGACCACTCAGCGGGCCTGTGGGCTCAGGCCGGTGGGACATGTGCCGCAGCTACCCCAAGAAGCCTCACAGGAAGGGGTTTGTCCACAGAGTTGAGCAAGACGTGGAAGGAAGCACAGAGGCCTTCTGACTCCTCTCCTGCTGCCAAACCTGTTTCTTAATGTAAATTTTCTATACTTTTTAACAAAATAATGACCTGGATATGGATAGCACAGCCCAAGCGCCTACAGACAGGAGGCACTGGTGTCATCTCTGGCGAGGGTTAGGCACTGATCAGCACCACTTGCCTGAGGAGGGCCACTTGGCACCTGGCTAGACACGAGGGTCTTCCGATTGCGACTGCGTGCGCCCTCCCGGGGCCAGGAGGCTGATGTTCCTAACTTGTCAGCAGAAGAGGGAGGCGTGGTGTTTTGGTCACTTGCACTTTCCTGGAAGGGTGTTGCAGTGTCTGGGACTGGCCGCTGTTGAGTAGCAGCATCTCTCTCTGGCAGGATGCAGTGTAGAGAATCTTCGGGAAGAGCCCTCACGTGAGGACTGCGTGTCGGTTGAGCCACAGCTTCGTGCCGTCTCCTGTGGCACTTGGCTTCCAATGGATGCACTTAAGACCAGAGTTTGAGTATGTGAATGTGCTACTGCCAAGACCCTCTTTCGGCACACCTTATTTTTAGGCTTGGGTTTTGTATCTGGTTCAGAATAAAATTCACAGAGGCGGCTTTTATCGCTTCTGCCTTCAACAGGCTTCTTTATGGTTGTTGATTAAATTTTCTATACTCACAGAACTTACCTAGCTCTACTGTATTTGAGGAGCCTAGTGGAAAAAAGAAAAAGAATTTCCATGTAACAACCCTTAAAATTCTACTTGACTTGTATGGGCTCATTACCAACAAGTAATAGTGACCCAGAGTTGAGTTGACCATCAGTTGCCAAGTTGTTCCCAGTTACAGTATTTTATTTTTCATTGACCCCTTTCTCCCTTCAGTAACTATTTCTTGAGCCCTTTCAAGTGTCATAAATAGGACTCCGCTTCCACCCCATCTGAGGGTACAAATGTGTGAACCAGTAATTACCATTAGGAGCTCACAGAGGAGGAAGGTTCTGGCTAGTGTGTTGGGAGAGTGGCACAAAAGAGGAAGTGATATCTGAGCTGGTGTCTCAGGGTTTGAGAGCATTTTTATTAACTGGACAGCAGGGGAGGATCTTATAGCAGAGGAGATCATTCCGAGATAGGAGGGAGCAAGCGTGTGTGGGCATCTTCTTGGTGGTTCTGGGAGGAATGACCTTAGAAGAGCTGGCCACTGGTGCTGGTGAGGTCGGGGCAAGGCAGAAGAGGACCTGTGGCTCCCTGGGGTGGGCAGGCCCTAGGTTCGGCGGCAGTGTTTGCTACCAGGGTTTTAGCCATTGTCAGTGCTTTCTTTGGTTTTCTCTGAATACTTAGTCATGGAATTCGTTTTCAGGATCAAATTGTTGATGTGGTTTGATAGCAAAATCTACTTTTTTTGGCAAACTAGCCAAAGCCTGTCTGTCACCGGCAAGCTGAGTCCCTCGCAGGTCTGATGTGAGTGAGTGCAGGGTGAGCATTGGGTTTAAAATGGGACTAGCTCCAAGAAGGAGCCTAGATTTGGATTTGGTGCAGTTTCCAACCTTGGGCTGCACTGCACGCAGCCTGTAGGAGAGATGCACCAATGTAAGCCATTGCGAGTGAAGCGGTGGCTGTGGCGCAGAGGGCCAGGAGGGCAGGTCCTTGGGGAAGCCAGTGTACCACCCCAACCCCTTCCATACAGGCCCGGGTTGGATTCCAGCGGGTACCTCACCTTCCACCAGCTGTGAGTGTTCTCTGGACCCATGACTTTCCTGTCCTTTCTTCAGTGCCATCATGTGGCAAGTGAGCGCTGCACAGAAGCCCTGCCCTGCCCACAGGGCCCACTAGGCCCTGGCTCTGGGTCTTGACTCTGTAACTGCTCCTCTTTGGTTGCACTGTCTGTCCTCTGTCCGAGAGCTGGTGCGGCGTGGTAGGGAGGGGCAGTCTCAGGCTTCTCTGTCCCTGAGGCCTCCAGCCACATCCTGGGATCCTGCTTCCGGCACTCGTTCTAGGACCGTGAACTTAAGGCATATCTTTTCTCTCCACAGTGTTCCCAACTCCTGCCCGGCCAGTCCACGGGGAGCTGGATCCTCCGGTTACCGCTTTGTCCAGAATGTGACCTCAGACCTGCAGTTGGCAGCAGAATTCGCTGCCAAGGCCGCCTCAGAGCAGCAGGCAGACACATCCGGAGGGGACAGCCCCAAGGTCTCAGCCCACCTAGGCATTTAACCCTGAGGTTATCGGGCATGGGTGCAGTGCCGGGCCCCTCACAGGTGCTCCAGGGGCCACAGCGCGGTTGCCTGTGAGGCGCGAAAATGGGCCGCCCTAGATGTGCTGAGCCTCTGGCCAGGCCTCACTTCCTACCGAGATAGCATCCTGTGCTCATGGGCCTGTGCCATGACTTAGTGCTGTGGGCACATTTGCTCCCACTCCGCACCTCGGACCTTCTCCTTTTCCTGTCTTCTGTTAGCAGAACAGCCTCAGAGCATTAATTGGAGTCTGTGAGACAAATGGCAGGTTCTTCCCTTACAGTTTTATGTCTCATTAACTTTTTAAATCAACCTGTAGAGGAGAGGAGACATGTCAGAATTAAATTATGATAACCTCATAATTTCCTTCCCATGAGGCAGAAATCACCACTCCTGATTTAGTGCAGGTATAAAGCAGGTAGAGGTCATTGGGATGACTGAGTCAGGCTACCTGAGAGCCTCATGTCCTTAGGGGAGGGTTTGCTCTGTCAGGTGGCGACCTCTGGGCAGGCTGGACTCAGATACGTTTCTCAGGCCAACCTCTGTTGCTTCTCCCTAGGATGAGTCAAAGCCACCATACTCGTACGCTCAGCTGATTGTGCAGGCCATCTCCTCCGCGCAGGACAGGCAGCTAACACTAAGCGGCATCTATGCCCACATCACCAAGCATTACCCGTATTACAGGACGGCTGACAAAGGCTGGCAGGTGAGACTCCAGACCCAGACACTTGGCTCTCAGGAAACTCAAACCTGACCACTTCACTGAAGACAAACAGAAAGGGCTACAGAGGTTTTCACTGTGCCCCTGGTAGATCTAAAGTGGGCTCCAGTCCAGTGCGTCTCCCACTCTGGTGACCAGGAACGTGAAGGTTGGCATAAATGCATTACGACATTTCCGTGGTAACTGTGATTATAACACTGTGCTGGTTTGGAAAGGGCACTGTATTCATTACTTACAAATAATAGCCCACATGTTTAAATTGTTTTGTCTTCATGTAGGATAGCAACACCTTTGGCTATATAGCAGGCCTAATGTGTAATGTGTGTTTAGATTATCTACTATCTCCCATTTGCTGGTTTTTTTCAGACAAGTTTGGTGTCAATGTACTCCTAGACCATGAGTTGTCTTTCTGTTTTGCTGGTACTGGCCAGAGGTGCAGGGGGTGAGAGAATCCACCAGACAGAGTGGGGAACAGAACAGGCAGATCCAGACTGACTGAAACACGCTGCTGAGGGGAGCAGCGGGCAGGGCAGGAGAGGTCTGCCGCGCCATATGGGTCACCTCCCCAGCCGGCGACAGGGATCGAACTTGTGCTGGAGTGGCTATGGTTTGCTTCATAGTGCGTTACTTAACCTACTGCGCCACCAGGGAGGGCCCTGTTTTGCTTTCTTGTAAAGAATGATAATGATATTGTGCTGAATTTTCATAGGAAAACCACAATGCCTTGCTCTTGCCCATTTAAACAGAGTTAACTTGCCAACCTATGAAAAACCTTCCCTGCCGTGAACACTGGGTCTTTCCCTTAGGTTTTACAACTGTTGTGTTCAGATTTGGAGTGGATTGGGATTTGTTTCCTGATTTGTTAATGATTGGTGAATCTCTGTGCTTGCCTGCAGAATTCTATCCGACACAACCTCTCTTTGAACCGTTACTTTATTAAAGTCCCCCGTTCCCAAGAGGAACCTGGGAAGGGGTCTTTTTGGCGAATAGACCCTGCCTCAGAAGCCAAACTTGTGGAACAGGCATTCCGAAAACGGAGACAGCGGGGTGTTTCCTGCTTCCGGACCCCATTTGGACCTCTGTCATCACGGTAAGCCTCTGCTCTCTTGCTCCTGTTGGAGGCTGGCCTCCCCAAACAGCCACATAAAACCCTTCACCTTCTTGACAACATAATACCTCAGGGCTGGTAAATGTGTAAAGTAGCAAAGTCAGGAAGCAGACTGCTGGCTGCTTCTCTGACTTACCCATTCTAAAAAGCTGAACTGGGTACCATCTAGGAACAGTGTCTCAGACAGTGATGGGTGTAAGTGCTCACAGCTTACAGCGTCTTCCTTGAGCAGGCTCTGCCACAGGTCTGAGGGACCCAGTCAGTACCTGTCCTCTTCCCCAGTGGAGCTCTGCTCTGCCTGGGAAGGGATGAAAGAGGAGGGAGACTGGAGCCCAGGTGACTGGCGACTCAAGAAGGGGGCTTCTGTGGATTAGTGTCCATGTAAGAGAAACTGAAGTGCTCCCAGACCTTGCATTGCCCTCTCAATTCTAGATTCGTCCTAGTGAGAAGTTTTTGGGTGTCCCACAGAAGTATATTTTTTAACATATGGACCACTTTGGTGGGGGACCAACTGGTCCCTTGCAGGAAGTAAATGCTCCATGTGAAGTGGCAGCCTAGGGGGAAAGCCTAATGAGGCTCCTCATTTGGTGGGGTTTTACCTGTTAGGCTTGATTACATTTATGGGGTAGTAAGTTGAGGCAGTGGGAATGTTCATGTTGGAAATTGCTCAGAAAGACAGGGGCATCAAGTAAAGTTGGCCAGAAGTGACACATGGAACGTGGACAGTAAGATGTTATGTTTTGTTAAACATTCTTTTCATTTACTGCTTTTACTTACTGCCACGGCCATTTCTCTCCCTTTTCTGTGTAGGAGTGCGCCAGCCTCACCCACTCACCCTGGGCTAATGTCCCCTCGTTCTAGTGGCCTGCAGACTCCAGAGTGCCTGTCTCGGGAGGGCTCACCCATTCCACACGACTCTGACTTTGGGTCAAAGTTAGCTTCTGTTCCAGAGTATCGCTATTCCCAAAGTGCACCTGGTAAGAAGGGTTTTGTCTCTCACTGCTGTGGCAGAACTCAGAACTGCATCCCAGAGTCACCACTGATCCGTTCCCGCCTCGCTCCTTCGTGCAGGCTCTCCCGTCAGTGCCCAGCCAGTGATCATGGCCGTGCCTCCCCGACCTCCCAGTTTAGTGGCCAAGCCCGTTGCCTACATGCCTGCCTCGATAGTGACAGCACAGCAGCCCTCTGGCCACGCCATCCATGTGGTGCAGCAGGCCCCACCTGTCACCATGCTCAGGGTGGTCACCACCTCCGCCAGCTCCGCCAATGGATACATCCTCGCCAGCCAGGCTTCAGCAGGGGGGACCCACGAGGCAGCAGGCACAGCCGTGTTGGACCTGGGCAGTGAGGCCAGAGGTAACGTAGCCCTTCAGTCACCTGGCTGCAACTCAGTCGGCTGTCATTGGTCTCCAGGAGGTAGAACATCAGCCTGGGCCTCGGGGCCCCAGAGTCAAGCCAGGGACACAGGCTGTCTGCAAACTGATGGTTCTCAGGCTTCTGCCTCTCCTGCTGCTTGTTGTGGGGGAGTGTGTCCTTCTAAGTCTGCGTTAATTATCCCTGGAGCGTGCTTCTCCTTGTGGAGTGTGCCTTAGGATGCACAGAGCCTCCAAGGTGACATTGAATCAGGTGTGGAGCCTGCCTGGAATTGGAATCAGGAAGATGATTCCTCTAGCGCCTGGAGGAGTCCTTGGAAGTGACTTAAAGTCAAAAACAGTTCCAGAATCCTAAATTAGAAATCTAGATCCCAGGGAATTAATGGAGTAAATATTGAATATGCAACTGATGCAATAAAAGGCCCTCCCTGACAGGAGTACTTTCAAGTAGTGTCTCCTGCATGCTCTTGGCCACTATTAGAAGATCTCAGCAGTACTTTCTTATTTTAATTCTGTCATAATGAGAACTGCTTTTGGTGAAAGAAGATTTAAGACTCCAAACATGAATTATTTCATTCCAAATGATGCATATTTTTTTTCTCAGATTAAATTTGGGTTTGTTAAAGTTCAAAGTTTAAAATAATTTGCTCTAAGATCCCGTTTTTAGTCTTATTTCAAGACATATTTCATCAGGAGGGATTTTTCTTTTGAGAACTAAAGCCTTTTCGCTGTGTCAGTGCTTAAAAAATACCACAGCTCACTTAGTCCCCAGTGACAGACTTAATGAAAGTGGACAGCTGCCGGAGGCCCCATGTGACTGTGATACTCTTCTGTCCTGCAGGCTTGGAAGAGAAAACCACCATCGCATTCGCCACCATCCCCGCCACCAGCCGGGTTATCCAGACAGTGGCCAGCCAGATGGCCCCAGGGGTCCCCGGACACACAGTCACCATTCTGCAGCCAGCCACCCCGGTGACCATCGGGCAGCACCATCTGCCAGTCCGGGCTGTCACACAGAACGGGAAGCACGCTGTCCCCGCTGACGGTCTAGCCGGCAGCGCTTACGGTAAGGCCCTGCCGTCCTCGGCTCCCTCTTCTTGAGCTCTCTGTTTAAGCTGGGCTTGGTGCAGCGTGGGATGTTCTTCCAGCGGATACAACGTAAGTCAGTGTTGTTGAGCTGCTGTGCAACAGGCGCTAAGACAACACTAAGAAAAAGCAAAATCTTCATGTCCCAGAGTTCACCCTGCTGACTGAGACTGCAGATCAGAGAGTGAAGTGAAATAGACAGCACATGTGGGCATCAGTAAAGCAGGGGCCAGGCAGGCATGGAGTGTTTCGTGGGGTGGGTTTCAATTTCAGGTGGGATGACCCAGAGCACTGCGGCAGGTGAGGGAGGGAGCCCGCAGGGTATTTGGAGGGCTCCACACACAAAAGCAATTGTATTAGGGGAAACAAAACAAGGCTGTAACATCCAGCAACTGAAGGAAACCAGGGACGGAGCCCCCTGTGGCAGAGGGGAGCCAGAGTCAGGGAAGGGATGCTGTGCAGGAGTCCAACAGTTCAGGAGGAAAGACCTGGCCCGAGGTAGGGCTAACTGACCGTAGCCGGAGGCTGGATTCTGTGTCACTTCCAGAGTTCTAGCCTTGTAACTTGGCCTATATTCACAAGAGTCAGTAGGGATCTTGGTTGATTTCCCAGTGTAAATCTCTTTTTCCTCCACCCCTAGCCCTCACCAGCCCCCTGCAGCTCCTTGCCGCCCAGGCTAGTTCATCCACTCCAGTGGTGGTCACCCGGGTGTGTGAGGTGGGGCCTGAGGAGCCAGCGGCAACAGTAGCATCAGCAGCCACAACCACCACCACCCCAGCCACTGCCAGCACCACCTCCACCTCTGCCTCTTCCACCGGGGAGCCTGAGGTCAAGCGGTCCCGAGTGGAGGAGCCCAGTGGAACTGTTACCACGCAGGCTGGGGTAATCACGGCTGCTGGCCCGCAGGCGCCAGGCTCGGGGGAATGAAGTCACCTGCATGTAGGTGGAGCAGGACGCATGCCGCAACGAATTCTGGAGCTGGATCGCAATGCCGACAGCGCTGCCGCTCCTGGATGTGGGGCGAAAACTCCACACTGCGGAAGCACGGTGCCAAACAGACAGGATGGCCTCCATCTACTTGCACCTGGACACACTCATCCTCTTTTTCATTTTCTCTCCTGCCCCTGCTATGGTTCAAAACAAAACGTATAAACAAGTTCAGACAGCTGATTGTATGATTCTGGGAATTCTTTGTTTTTATTTCCTTCTCCCTTAGCACACCATCTTCTCTCCCCAGGCCTGTGTCAAGGGCATGGGAGAAGGTCTAGCAGCGTCTCAAGGAATGTATCAGCAGACCAGGCCACACGCAGAGGCAAAAATCTGGAGCGACCTGCTTCTCTGGAAGGACCGCCAGACATACGGACACGCAGGCCTTCTGCAAGAAAGGACAGGACCAGGGATAAATCCCCGTTTGTGATCAATTTGAGCAGGCCAGAGAAAGACAAGAACAGCTGAATTTTAGACTGTTTCATGGTGTCTTCTCCCCAAAAGTGACACAGAAAGTATTGGCATTAATGGGGAGGGGGGTTCAGTTTGGCTTTGCATCCCAGCTGTGTTCTGTTTAAATGTGGAGCTGGGGAGTCATATCAAACTGAGACAAACACAAAAGGAATCATCTGTCTTTGGGATTTTTATCTGTGGACGGTGTAACACGTTGGGTCTGGGAGCCCCTCAAGAGTGTATCTGCCGCTCTGTCTGTTAACTTCAAGAAAGATTGACGGCTCGAGGCAGAAAACTGTGTGAAAGGACAGCTGGGAGCCAGCGTCCACAGCGTCCCCCGCATGCTGGCTGTGCCCAGATGGCAGGGCTGTGGGGCCGCAGGCTGGTGCTCCTGGTGGCTGTGGGTGGGCAGGGGGACCTTCACGCCCATTGCTGCTCCAGGGCAGCAGGACCCACCCCGTGTTCTCCACCCCCGATGCCCTGGTGCCGGCATACCGCTCCTGGGACCCGTGCCGAGTGTCAGCTGCTCTTGCCGCTTTGCCGTCAGGCTCGTTGTCTTCACCACCCAAAACCCATCTGCTGTTTTACATTGGAACTGACTCTCCTGCCGCAGCACCAGTGGTTCTGGGGTCGGTCACACCAGCTGGGAGCAGGCTGTTCCCCCACCCCCCAGCTCCTGCTCAGTTGATCTTGTCTCCCAGGGTGGGGCGACCACCTGTGTGCGCAGACACCCAGCGCCACTGGGAGCTGTCACCAGGCAGGAGGTACACAGGGGCCATCTGATACATAGCCCATGTTGGGGTCTCTGCTCCCGGAGAATGGTCTCAGGAAACGCTAAGAACACCTCTGAAGTTACTCACCCCTGGCCGGATGCCTGGGCATTGGTTTGGTGGTGGACACAACTGAAAACAGCAGGCTGCATGGAGCTCAAGAGTCAGACAATGTTGTTTTAGCCTCTTCCCGGCAAAGCTGCTTCCTCAGCTGAGGGAACCTCAGTCTGTAAAATCTGAGGGGAGGAGCGCAGGCTGCAAGACCACCCTGGCCAACAGCACCAGCTCAAAACGGGGGCCTGGAAGCGAGGTCTGAGACAAGCCAGGCCTGACTGGCTCATGTGTGGAGGGACCTGGCTGCAGCTAGAGCTTGACAAGCAGGGCGCGTGGCCAGCCCCTCGCCCCGTGCCACTGTCATCCAGCACTGGGCCAGAGTGGAAGGCCCACTGGCATTCTTCCTTCTGCCTGGACTGGGGGAAGCTCCTGTTCTGGTGTTCCCTAAGCCCCACACCTGTCGTCTCTGTGGCGCTGAACTTTTGATGGGAAATAAGCTCTTTTTTGGGAAGTCTATACCTGTTGCCTTGAGTGAAGTTTCAGAGAAATGGGGCCAGGATGACAGTAGTCTGGCCGTCCGTCCTTGGGCGTCGTCAGCCACCATCAGCATTGAGAGATCGCACTCTGCTCCACGCTTGTTTTCTGTTACTTTCCATGACCGTTTCTTTGCGACATGTCCGGTGTGTGCCTGGCTGGGAGTGAGCGTGGGAGTGGCGCCTAGGTGGCATGTGCAGCTGACAGCAAGTCTCCTCGCAAGGCTCTGCCACTGTGGGTCTGAAATTGGCCTTTCCGAGCTGCCTGCCTGCCTTCCTTCACCCCTGGGCTGCATGTGGTCTTCTCCAGTGGGGGTGTGTACGCTGGACTGTCCCCACTGCCTGGGGAAAGCCAGCACCGATCTGTCTGATCAGACCCTTTGCTTTCCTGGAGATGTTTTGGTTTCTGTCTGTTTCCGGTGATAGTCCTGCTATTTATTCTGACAGCGATCCAAGGAGAAGGGAGTGGAAGATGTGGGTGAATGGAACTGGAAGCAGAGGACAAACATGGATGGGCTGACATTCTGCCCTGCGGAGAGCTGCTGCTGGGGCTGGGAAGGGACTCGTGGGGCAGCTGAGATTCAGTGAGCAGGGCGTGGAGAGCCAGGCCTGGAGGGACTGCCACTCTGGGTTTACATCAGTGAGCTTCTTGATGGGTTTGGCATGCGGTCGGGCAGCCTGGCCAGCTTGCACCAGACCTTACCTGAGATTGGTCATCAGAGGCCCAGGAATGGGCTGTTCCCAAGGAGATGCATGTAGTAGCCAGATCACCCAGCACCCTCAGAGCTGACCATGGACAGTGTGTCGACTACTCTTTCCATGGAAGCAAGAACACTAGGCCAGAAGCTACCAAAACGGTGGCCTCGCTGGCTGGCGGTCCTGTAACCAGCTGCAAATAAAGACTGCAGAAAATAGATGACCCCAGCTCAGGTCAGGAGTGAAAATTCAGCCTCAGGAGTGTCATTCAGCCTCGGGTCTGAGAACTTCTCTTTGGTTACCTGGGACTTGGGCCTCTGGTGTGGTCTTCATGAAGAGACTAGCAGGAGGTAGCTCTGGGAAGGTCTTGCCTCCTGCCTGCTTCTAACACAAAACATCAGGCCCTGTTGCCACAGCTGCTCCCCTCCATCAGGTCCCTGTGCATCTATTTCTCTGCCTGCCTCCTGGACAAATCATCAGACTCTCCAGCACCAAGTACAGAAATATACTCCACACAGGAAGGTCACGGAGATAGCTGTCTTTAAACAGTTGAGTATTTCCCAAAAAACGTTGAATGTGAGTGGGGTTGTACCCAGGAGCTTGCTGGCGACCGAGGCCAGGGAGATTCTGTGGCGCTTCTCAGCTGTGCTGACAGAGCTGGCAGGGCGACAGTAAGTATGGTCACCAGCTCTCTGCTGAAGCTCTCAGATGGCCCTGACCTTTGTTGAGGGCATCTCTAACGCAGCACCTCTGAAGGACTTAGACTATTCTTAAACCTACAAGATTGTACAACTTGAATCCCTGCAATGGTAGTTCTGTGCCAGAGTGGCTCGTAACCAGGCTGCAGTGTGCCATTAGACTCACTCGTTTCAGAAGTGCCCCTCTATTCTGGTCAGGTCGAGGCTTGGGCATGGAGCGGGCGAGGCTGGTGCTGTGATGACAGAGACCGGAGCCGAGCGCGGGCGCTCATGGCCACAGTCGCCAGTTTTCCTCTGGGGGTCTGGTTTGTTCATCTTTGGGATTTGCTGTTTATTTGTGGTTTTGTCCTCCTCTACTTAAGAACCAAGCAAAGTGGGGAAAAAAATGGAAGTGGGTTTCTGAATTGCTAAATGAGGGAGGGGTTGGGTTTGGTGGAGCTTGGCCATGGCCGCCCTACCCAGCCAGGCCAGATCTAGCCACCTGACTCCTGTGTCTCTTCAGTACCTTGCTGGGCCTGGTGAAAGACTGGTTTGGGATCACGGGCATCATTCCACAAGGGCTCCTACTTCCTCTAAAACAGGATCTCCCTGGAACATTCTAAGGGAGTTGAATTTGAAGATCTCTCTCTGTAGACAGAAATCCCTCAGCAACTCAGAGTTCATGGGGAGAAAGCTGCTCTTTGGCTTTGGAATCAATTTCTTACTTTATAGAGACAAACAGACCTCATTTAAAAACACAAAAACTTAGTTGAATGTGAGAAAGTGTTAAGAGAAGAAAGGATTTTTTTCCCAGCGCTTTTTGAGTGTAGAAATAAATTGGTGGGCCTGAAGGAGCTGTTTTTCTTTAAAAGCCTCAAATTCTGCTTTGCACTTGCAACTTCCTCTGGGATGACGGACATTGCAGTCTCAGGGTTCCTTCCAGGCTCCATCCTCTGCCCCTCCTTGCCCCTCTGGAGAACATAGCTCCCCCAAAAGAAGGGCCCAGAGTCCCCATTACAGATGGCTGCCCCTCATTTCAGTGCTGAATAAACAGTGCACTGCTCGCTCCAGGATGTTACCAAAAAAGGACTGCGAGACTAGACAACAGCCCAGAGTCGCCGAGCCGAAGCATAGTCCGCGTCATGCGCGTGGCCACCACAGGTCAGTGGGCAGGATGGCACTAGACACCCTGACGACTCCCCCAGTCTTGGCTGCAGTGAAGATCTGTGCCCGTGGCCGCGCACAAGCCTCTTTCGTGATACCTCTGCCTAGAAGCAATATTATTTAATAAGAATAATATAAATTATTCAAACGTGCTGCTATGAAGATAGGGTTGACCTTCGAACGGGACCTGCTGTGGCTCCTTGGGGTGAGGGCAGGATGCAGCCGCAGCGAGTGGTTGCTTGCCCGATTTCTATTCCCTTGCAGGTGGTTTTCCTCTATTATGTATTCCTTTCTCAAGTTCCTTTCTTGAGGCCTTGTTGTCCACGTTAGGTTATTTTAAATGCTCAGGACACGGTTCTTTTCATCCACCGGCTTAACTCTTTCTGGGGTTTGGTGCAGGACGTCTTCTCCTTGCTCTTCTTTTAATACAAACGCTGCTACCTTGTGTTGGGGAGGCCCTGGAGGGGTGCGTCTTGGGATGTCTGGAGGGCAGCCGGGCCACAGGCCTCGACCTGTGGCTGTTTCCCTAGCCTGTGATTTGAAGTCGGCCCTGGGTGTGGAGCAGGCGGCTTGTCAGTGTGGCTTGTGCAAGGGGCATCTTGTTTGGAGCTGCTTTCCTTTTCCTGTCACCAAGCCCTGAAGGGATAGCTGCTTCCAAGAATAGAAGTTTGTGATACACATGAGTGTTTCCTGAAGAATAGGCCCACTTCATTGGACAGGGAGACTAGTTTCACTCTCTGGTTACCAAAAAAAAAAAAAAAAGGCAGGCTGCTGACTCAGTTCTTTTGTCCCCACAGGCCTTTGAAGGCCTAGTGGGGGCGTCTCTGAGAAGTGGTTCTGGCCCAGGCTCACCTCCCTCCGCCTTCCCCAGGCTCAGCATCCCTGCAAGGCCTTTCAGAGCCACACTCTGGAAGCAGGCCAGCCGAGTTGCTGCTGACAGGTAGGGTCAGTGGTCTGGGTCCCCAGGGATGAGCAAACGTGCAGCCTGGCCTGGGCTGAGCTGGCGGCCTGGGAGGTGTTCCGAGACACCACTTGACCCTCACTGGGCCTCCGTGTCACAGCTGCTCCGCACCAGCTGCTTGCAGGAGGCTAGACTCCTGTTTGAAAAACCGAAAACACCGCTGCTTCTGTCCTGCGAGGCAGGCCTTGTCTCTGGAATGTTAAACCCCAGCCTGTCAGTGGTGACAGGAGGCCTTCCTGCAGGGTAACCGTTACCAGGGGGAGGACTGAGCATTACACAGAAGCACTGCTGTCATAGAGACTGGTGTTTTCACTGCATCTCGACACAGGACTAAAATTCAAACCTCTGAATCAGTGAGCCTTGGGGAATCTTCTGTTTCTTTTACTTATCCTGATGGCGGGGTTGGGCTGCTCACTGTTGTTAGCAGGTGATTAAGGGAGCACTCGCTTTATTTCTAGGTATCTTTTCTTCTCTTCGGGGAAATATTCCACACAAAGGGTTTCATTCATTCTTTGCACCTGCTTGTCATTTTGGTGCCAATTGGGAAAATACAGCTGAGAGAGAGCAAATGTGTTTCTTATCTTTGGTTGACCAGACTGCGCAGGCCCAGCTCAACTGAGGCACCCCTAGGTGACATCTCTAGATGTCCCTCGCCCAGTCCCCTCCAAGGATGACTGAAGACGTCTCCAGGTTACTTTCTTCTTGCCCCCACCCCAGTCCTTTAGAGTCAAAGTAAGATTGGAAGAATTCTGGTCAGTTCATTATTTGGGAGGGTTTGTTTTGTTTTTTTTTAAATAACTTGCCCATTTGAGTCATCCAATATTTCTTGATGGGTCAGAAGTTCAGGGAGCCAGGCTGAGGGGCCTGCAGCCTGCCTTGTCTCATGTTCGTGTGGTCAGCGTGCCCTCTCCCCACCCCGCATGGAGGGCCCGCTCTTCCACTTGTTCCCAGAGGCTGTGCTCTGCCCTGTCAGCTGAGGGCGGAGACTGCAGTGGATTTCTTTTCTGCCTGAAGTTAACAGGCCCCAAGTATATTCAGCTGTGCTCTAGCCTCTACATTTCTGGGTTAACTGGTCCAGATTTTTTTTCGAATCAGTTAAAATGGGGTTTAAAGTCAGACATTCTACATGTGGCACTCCCTTCCCGCCATCCTAGTTTAGGGAAGGCTGGCTGGTACCCCGCACACCTGGGGCTACACGGCTCAACCTGTTCATGAGGGGGTGGGGCAGTGTGTCCCAGAGTCTCCCATTAGACTCAGCCAAGTCAGACACAAACTCCGGCGCTCCACTCCTCGCACAGAAGAGAGTTAAGGCAACGCTGAGGGGTTTTTTCTTTTCTGAATAATTCTCCTGTAAAGATCATTTGGGGGAGGGCGGGTGTTGTGAGGGGTATGTGTGTGAGAGCCTGTTTGAGTGTGTTTGTTTTGTTTTTTTACATTGGCTGTCTAAAGTATTTTTCACAACGTTAGTCATCCGTGCTTTAGAAGCAGTGGTATCCTATAAAGTGGAAATCTAGGTTCTAGAGCGTCAGATGAGAAGCTTAGGCCATGTTCTATTTCAGCGTTTCACCACCTGGAAGTAAAATCTAGTCTGTGGGGAACCTGGAAAGATTACACCCAACTAAGTGGCAGGAGCACCGTCCTCAGAAAGACCAGCGCCCGCAGCTCACGCCAGGCCGGCCTGCGTTTTCATTTCAAATGGGATACAGTATTTTTTTAATAAGGAGCCATACTTTTTTTTAAAAGTTTGAGATCTGAATGTGATTTCTAATTGTATCAGACGTTAATGTTTTAAAGCTATAACAAAGTTTAAAATTTCTACTTTTTGTTTTTCATTTATTTTAACTGTTTTATCTATTAAATTGTTGTATGTGGATGGGGAAGTTTTGTTTCTCCTCTTAGCATTTGTTTCTATAACCAGAAATAAAATTATATATTAAAGAAATGATACCAGTCCTTGTGAGTGGCTGCTAATGGTCAGGTGGATGGGGGGCAGAAGTGCAGCCTCCAAGTGGCAGCTATGAGTTAGGGGTGCTTTCTCCCCTAACCAGCTCACTCCTGGGAGAAGCTACGTGAAGGAGGCCTCCATGAGGGGAGTTTGCCAGCCCAGAGCACACATGGGTCCAGGAAGGTGGGTGTGCAGGAACCAGCAGAGCTTCCCCCTTTGTTCTCCACCCACCACCCCCACATGGGCAGACGTGTGTCTCCCTGCTGCTGGCACGGGGCCACAGGTGCTGCCCTAGGGGCCTTGCCTCCTCTAGGCACTGAGGGGAGGCAGAGGGGGTTGGACGTGGACTTGGAGCAGACTGACCTAAGTCCAGCTGGGGGACTTTAACCTGCAAGAAATTCCATCCCTACCTCCAGAATATTCTGGGGGCTAAGTGACATGGTACATGTCAGCTGTAGAGAAAATGGCTGCCTCTGATTAATGGCTATGAGATTTACAATTAAATCACCATCATGAGGCAGTCAGGTGTCCTAGTGCAGATTACCTCTACTTTGGGGTTTGTCACAGATGTCTTTTGTTGAGCTTCTTTGGTGTTTCTGTGACCCAGTGATTACATGCAAGAAAGTGAAAGACCCCATCAGATGGTTCTGTTCATCTGTGGAACAGAAATCACCAGATAACACACTGGCAAATTAGAGCAAAAACAAATTTTGGACTTGGTGAAAAAACTGGTTACCAGGGGGCAGAGGGGCTGCAGGAGCAAAGGCAACAGGGCACCGGCACAAATGGTTTGGTGGAGGAGGAGTGGGGCGTGCACCGCCGGAGCAGTGAAACTAACCCTAAAGTTAAAATGACAAATGACAAAAATTGAAATTAGGAACTGCCCTTTTCAGAATTGATGTTCATAGTTGTAACTGAAGTTTGTACACTTCTCATCTTTTACTGTTCATTGTAACAAGGTTCTGACTATAAGCTCTAATGCACTATTAGCATGCTTAATATTTGAAATTTTTAGCCAGTCAGCAAGCCAGAGAGAAAGCATTTCCTCCAGGGAGCTAGACTGACTGAGCTTTTTGTTTTCTAAGTGTTGTTTTGATTAAGAAATTTTTTTTGAGTAATTTTGTAAGATTTACTAATAAAGCCTTAAAACAACAATTGATACAAATGCACATTTGGTAAGAAACAGGCCAAATGATACCTCTGGTAATGTCCCAAGCGGGCCAGGCTGGGGGCATGTGTAGGGAGAAGGTATGGCTGGTGGCAGTTCCTTAGTGAGGTTTAACTGCCCTGGGAACGGGGGTGTATACCAAAGACGGAATCATCGCAGTTCTCCTCATATTGCCACAACGTGGAGCCCACACGTGGACAGAATGCATAGATCACGGTGAGTTCATCCGACGTGGTGGCGCTCACAGGCGCAGCTGGAGAGAAGTGCTGTTGGCGGAAGGACAAGGTCTAAAGAGGCGAGACTAGGGGCTGGGATAGTAGTGAGGGGGTTGCCTCTGGGGCAGGGGAGTGGGATTTGACCAGGAAGGGACACAAGCCTGTGGGGGTCGGACATGTCCTGTTCTGGTCAGGACAGGCATGAGGCTTTCTGAGTGGGGTACAAGAGCCAGCGTGCAAGGGCTGCTGATACACCCACGGGAGTTGTGCGAGCTCGCTATTAAAGTCGATGAAAACGGAAGGTAATAAATGCCCAACTCGTCATTATCACGCTGCTGTTGTCTGTGCTCTCAGCTTCACAGCTGCTGCACCTGCGCGGGTGCTGCCAGCGCCCCCAGACTCGTTCAGTGATGGCAGCATCAGTAGCTGGTGGTCGGTCACCACAGGCGGAGGGACACCAGGGACACGGCCCCACACGACACACCATGCCACCGGCGGTAACGATTTCCAGCACACTGCTGGTTTACAGGGCTGGAACAATCTTTGGTTCAGTTAAGAGGGGGTGTTGTTTTACTTAGTAAGCATCTTCTGAAGCTATGACCCTAACTGCTGAGCTCCTTCCCAGATCTCGGATTTGCAGATCTAACTGCGCTTACTTCTGACCATGCCAGGGCCCAAGCCAGCAAACCCCGCGAGAGCCAAGTGTGCATCACTGAGTCATCGGGTTCGACCTTGTGGTCCTGGGTCCAGCTCACGAGCCCCATCTCTGTTCTGCCAGCAACTCCCTGCCAGCTGCCCTGGTGACTGGAAGAGCCTGGGGGCAGGATGACGCTCCCATCCCAGCGGCTTCCTCCGGCAAGTAATCCAGCTGTGGCAGCTGTGAGCACCCTTAGCTTTTCTGGGCCAACAGCACCGGCCACGTGGTGCCTCCTCAAGGGTCTTGAGTTTTAGCCCTTTGGGTCTCCTCCACCAACCTAAGCTGTAATGATGATCTTCTCCCTGCTCCCCCACCATTATAGTAGATGCTGCTCCCTTTGATGCGAACGTCCAATGTTCCCCTCTTGACTTTCCAGTTCTTCAGTATCTGCGTAACAGTTCTTTATACTGCATCTTCTAAGATCCTTGTCCAGCCACTACCTGCTGCAGGGCCAGTGGGGCCGTGCTGGCCTCAGCCCCTCAGCAGCACCCCATACCACTTCTGCACCCTGTGGCTTCCGAAACACCACATTCCCTCAGATTTCTTCCCACTTCTCTGGCCATTCCCCAGCAGGCTGTAGGCAGAGAGTGACCTCAAGCACGGAGTTAGAATCCAACTGCTGATTTACAACCCTCCTCTGCTCACAGGTTTGTGACCTTGGACACGACAGCCAGTTTTGTTTTGTTGCTTTTAGCTTCAGTCAGTTCCCTATCAAATGGTGATCAGACAGTTGCTCCAAGTTGTCCCACGGGTTAGCTGAGAAGACTGATGCAGAGTGTGGTATGAATCAGGCTTTCCAGAGAGGTTGCTTATCATCAGGCTTCCTTGGGCCACTCCCTTACTCTTCACCCACCAGCTTCTAGCTGCTCTCAGGCCACCCTGCCCTCCCCATGTGCCCCCTGAACAGAGGCGCTCACAGTTGCTCTCCTCATCTGAAACGCCAGCTTCAATCAGGCACCTTCAATATCTCCAGTCAGGCAATTTGTTGGCTACAAATGCCATGAGGGCAGGGACTTGTCTTCTACTCACTGTCCTTCAGAACCTAAAACACTGCCCAGAGTGCAGCAGGGACTCCGCCATTGTTTGGTCATTAAGTGAAGACTCATCTTCTCCCTTCCCAATGCCAAGTGAAGTGCATGACCCTGTAAAGCCAGAAATCTGCTGTTGCCCTTGATTCTTCCCTGTTTTTTCTGCCCCCAAATCCATCAGTCACCACAACCTACAAATCCTAACTATTCATGGTTACTGAATCAGCCCACTTCTCCATTCTCAAGGTCTTTACCTGGCTTGAGTAACCTCCTCCTCTCCCTTGCACCCCTTTCACTCCTCCCTCCCGTCCATTCCCTACACGGTGGACAGACACCATGCTCCCCCTCAGATGCATTTAATCCACAGGAAGCAGGCCTTCGTACTGCTTCCAGCACCTTCTGCCTAGGCATACCCTTCCCTACCCCTTGGTTTGACACCCTCTAGGCTCATCCGGTAAGAGGAACAGTGAGGCGCAACCTCCCAGCTAGTGTATGGTGCTCATGGCCCACTAGATGGTAGAAGATGGGGCTTTCAGACCCCACCACCTGACATCCAGAGCTGGGGAATGGAGAGTAGGGGAATGGAGGACTGGAGGGTAATGATAAATAGGGGCAGAGCTGGGGTTTGGACAGTTCAACCCCTGGGTTCAGTATTAAAACCTGTGTGGCTAGACAGTTAAAACTACTGGTGAGTAGAGGTGTCCGTGGAGAAGCTGTCAGCTTGCCACACAGTGGCTTAGGTGTGGACCTGGCTTTGGCTTGGCAGCCACTTTGGGGAGTTAAACAGACACCTGGTCATGTGCCATCTGGCAAGCTCTTGCCACTCTTTCTCTTCTCAGTTCTCCCCTTTCCTACTCTGCATGTTAATAGATCCTGTTATTGTCCACTGCCTGCTTTTGAGTCATGTTCTGTGGGTGAGGTCCCACCAACTGGCTCACCCTGGTCTGCATGCATGTCCCATTTCAATCTTGGTCTCCCCTCGGGAAATCTTCCTCCTCCACGATCTGCCCTATTTAGGCTTTTTAGGCTGCCACACTACATTATCACTGCCCTGCATTTTGTCCCATGACCCCACACAGAATGCAGAGTGAAATACTGTGGCCCTATTTCTCTTTACCCTCCAACCCTCCATTCCCCTACTCTCCATTCCCCAGCTCTGGATGTCAGGTGGTGGGGTCTGAAAGCCCCATCTTCTACCATCTAGTGGGCCATGAGGACCATACACGAGCTGGGAGGTTGCTCCTCACCACCTAAGCACTAACACCTTTCAGGATTAATGACAGACTTACCTCTCCTCTCTGAGCGCGTTGTCTCAGCTGTACAATACCGTTAACCTGTAGTTAATCTGTTTTTAAAGCAGCAAGTACAGCCTACAGCCAGTGCTAGTACATGGTATTAGCCACCCATGTCAAGCAGAATAACCGTTAGCATAAAAGAAGAAAAGGGGAAAAATATCATTATATTCAAAGACCCTAAATTTTTTTCAACTCAGAGTTATTTAAAAAAAAAAACCCACCTCGCATCTGTTCATTGAAAACTGCAGACGTGGGTGCAGTCCGCAAGTCACAGGGTTCGTGTGGTACGGAGAACAGGACCCGCACCCTACCGCGCGGTGTTTCCGAAATAACACCTGCTGGAGCGAAGGCGAGGATGCCGGGACAGCATGTCCGTCTCCAAAGGGCGCCAGCGCACAGCTCCAGCTCAGAGGTTCCGGGGTCCGGGATCGGAGCGCCAAGGTTCTGGGTCAAGGAGGTGCCGGAGTCTTGGGATCCAGGATGCCAAGGTGCCGGGGGTGCCGAGGTTCGAGGTTCGGCTGCCAGAGGAGAGCCAGGACCCACTCGGAACCGCAGCCCCAGCACTGAGGGACCCGCCCCCGCCCGGAGAGGCTGTGCGGAAGCTCATTGGTCAACGACCTGTCGCCTGCTCACGTGACGCGACACGTGACGCTACCCGGAAGTCGGCGGGACTGAGGCTTTCGAGTGTCGGAGGCTGGAGCCTGCAGGCTGCATCTCCCGGCTGCTACATCGGTGCGATGTTCACGGCGGGAGCGGAGAGTCTGCTCCACCAGGCCAGGTCCTCGGCACCTTTCCTTTAGGGCGTCTGGTGGGGGTGGGGTCTCAGAGCGGCACAAGGAGGTGCCAGGCTTGGAGTTGGATGGTCGGTTGGTCGAAATGGCCGGGGAGGAGGTGGCGCCTGAGCAGCGTTTTGAATGAAAATGAAGGTTGAGTGGAAATGAAATGGGGATAAGGAGGGTAGGGAAGGTGCGTCTTGTTTCTCCCAAGAAACATTTCTCTCAGGGAGTGGGTAGACGGAACCAGTCAGTTTCTTCAGGGTTTGAGAGCACAAAACCAAAGAGGCTGGGGAGGCTTTTGGGAATGAAGCCATGGAGAATTCATGGAGTGTGCCCAGCCCGTCCAGTGGGTCTTAGGGAGCCAGGGGAGGATTGTGTGATTTAGAAGACGGGAGTACATTGGATTGAGAATTTACCCACTGTTTTCTGGCCCCCTGTTCTGGGTCTGAAGTCCCACTAGTTGGTAGCCCTTTTCTCACCTCCTAACCAGGGAAGAAAGAAAAATATAGTTTAGAGCTAAATCTCTTAGTCCATAAGACGGTCTAAGAATTGATGCTCCTTATTTAACAGGAGAAAATGAAAATTTAAAAACAAAACAAAAAAATGGAGCAAGATCTTGCCTGCAGATAGGGTCCTAAATCAGTGAACAGGGCAGGAAGCTTCTGTGGTCAAAATAATCTTTGGAAGTCTGTCAGGAATGTGCTGTGTGAATTGGTAGCACCTCATCCTAGTAAGTCTAGCACAGTTTGTCTTCCCTTCATTTGGGGCAGAGAGACCAATATTCAAGTTCTAATATTCCAGTGCAAGTTCTCTTAAAGTTAGGGACCAGACTGGATGAAAAAACAAGTGTCTTTAAATACTTGTCTCTCAACGCATGACAACTCACCCAAAGTTCTTCCCGAGGAACACTAAGACCCACTCAGAATTTTACTGCCTTCTACTCAGGAACATAAATTCATGCCAGGAAGAATAGCCCTTATTTCTCTTAGGTGGATGAGTGGGTTTAGGGTAACATATGGTTAAATGTCCATAAATAAAATGTGTAAGTTATACAATTCCTCTCTATTAGAATTTAAAGAAATTTAATATCAGTTTTTACTAGTTTTCATTGTACATTTCAATTTTATTAAGGCTGTGATTTGGGGGAGCACTTCGAAATAGATTTCTGTGGTTTGGAAGTTAGTTTTTGCAGTGAGTTTTAGTTTCTCTAAATTTTTCAGAAGTAGAAAGCAGGGGTGGGGGAGTTATCAGAACTTTCTCTGGTAAGCTGAAGAATAAAGGAGGTAAACAGAACATGAATAAGTGGGAGGGGTGGAGCAAGGTTGGGGAGGTTTCCAGAAGGGTGAGATAAATCAAAAGCCAGTCTTCTGATAACCACTGTGGTTATGGTAGGAGTCGAATATGGGGTTTTTAAGGCAGCACGTACAACCTGTGGCAGGTACTAATGAATGGGAACATATGAAAGAACTTGCGGAAGAAAACAAGTGGTGAGCTAACCACTAGGGGAAGAAGTCAAGACTATTTCAGGCAGTGGGTCTGGGTGAAGACAAGAGAAACAGGATTTGAAGTTTGTCAGGAAAGGAAAGAGGTTCAGGAGTAATGTTAGCACATATAGGGAGTTTGGATTTGACAGTGTGGGCAGCTATGGAAGGGTTTGAGCCTTTTAGAAAGAATCCTGTGATTTGGAGAATACATTGGAAAGGAATAATTGGGAGAGTCTTCCATTCCAGGAGAGTCTCTATTAGATGTGCTTTGGATGATCTGGTCACTTCTGGTTTGGCATGCATTATTCAAATCATCAGCCCAGTAGGGTTCTGAATGGGATTAGTGGACTTCAGCCATTGCTTGGGGGAGGTGGAGAGGGACAGCCTATAGGGGGCTTTCTTCAAAACACCCCCTCCACCCCACCTAGCCATGTCTGGTACAGTAACTTGCTGATATACATATATATATATATATATTTTTTTTTTTTTTTTGCTGTTGGGACTGGAATAGAAACCTGAAAACAGACTTCCATTTTCAGACTCTGTTCAAAATCTTACCTGTTATCGATGCACAGTAGACATATTTTCTATTAAGCAAGTTAAGTTTTAGAAGAAGAAATTATAATAGGTTTTCCTTACAATGTGTCGTAATATTTACCCTTTACTATATAAGATTTAACTCTTATTCCCAGCAGTTAGAGGGTGATTGAAGTCAATTTATTTTAGACCAAATTTCCTGACTTTTGAATAGACTCCTAAAATCAATCAGCTTTAGTTCTGTGGCTCCGAGAACGAGAAAACCGGAATGCTGAGTGTCCACTGCTGAGCTTTGTTGTAGCAGTCACTGGGGTGACGGTCCCCCGGCAGCGCTGCCCTGCGGTCTCTCAGTCCCAGGACAGGAGCCAGTTGGGTGACCGGTCGGCACGTTTACCCCAAGATGCATTGTGGGCGGTGGGGTCCTTCTGCCGGACTCTAGAGTCACTCTGCTGCAGCTCAGGGCAGTGCCTCTGGGCCCTTGAGCAGGTCCCTCCGTGCCAGAGTACCCACTATCTGTCTCCTCTTTGCTTAGAGAGATCCAGGAGGAGGAGCTGAGGAAGTTCTGTTCCCGGATCAGTAAACTGCTGCAGAACGAGGACTGGAGGCCCGAAGCCGCTGGCGGTCTGCGGAGGCTCTTCCTCATCATCGCAGCCACAAAGTATCCCAGGAAGTAAGTGTCTTGTCTTCGCACTACATCCTGGGCCGTGCTCCCAGTGCGGGTGAACCCAGTACGTGCAGCAACCTGGTACCCGTGTTCCTTTGGCGTTTGAGCCGTACACCCACCTATACCAGTGCTGAAGGGTCTCAGATCCCAAAATTTCTTGCCACCTGTGAAGGGCCTGGGCTACTTCTTGGGGGTGACAGGGAGCAACAGGGAGCTAGGCCCTCGGGTAAGTGAGGTACTGTCCATCTGCCCACCATGGTCTTGCCTGGCAGGCTGGAGAAGACATGTGTGGACCTGCTGCAGGCTGCCCTCTGCTCACCCACCTGCCCGGAGCAGCTCCAGGTTCTCTGCGCTGCCATCCTGAGAGAGATGTCGCCCTCCGACAGCCTGAGCCTGTCCTGTGAGAACATCCAGAACACGCAGCAGCTGAGCCTGGTGGCCTCTGTGCTCCTGGCCCAGGTAATTGCATGGGCAGCTCGGTCTGGGTCCCCGCACACCTTCATGTCCTTCCCCCACGCTACCGGTCATGGGCTGCCCTGCCCCGGGTGCCAGGCACCCCCCACCCCTCTGTCACTGGCAGTGCAGCTTCCGTGGTGCTCCCTGGGGCTGCGAGGAGACCTATGAGCACCTGGCCTTGCGGAGAAGCCAGCAGCAGCGTCACGGCTGATTCTGTGCCCTGTCACTGGGCGGCCGGCCACCCCCAGCTCTCGGACCTGCCCGGCACAAACTACTAATTCCCGGGCCACAGGGCGCTGCTGGCTGCTCTTGCTTTCACCTGCCCTCTCTGCCCCGGTGGGCGGGGACACACTGGCCTGTGCGCCCACCCTAGTTGGAGGGTGGCTTCCGTCCTGGCCCGTCCTCCAGGAGCTTTCTCAGAGAAGATGGAAGTGCTCAGAACCACAGGCCACGCTTCACCGCCACCTGCCCTCCCCCTGCAGGGTGACAGCACGGAGGTCAGAGGCATGGGCCAGCGCGTCTTCAAGATCCTGGAGAGCCGGCAGCCCGAGGGCTCCAGTCCGCGGCACCTGCTCCCGGTGCTGTGGAAGGTCGCCGGCCTGGCCCCAGGCTCCTTCCATGAAGGTACCTGCACCCTGCCTGACAGACCTGTGCCGTGCACCCCTCCCCGGGGTGTGGGGAGCTGCTGGGACAGGCCTGGGCGTGGGGGCCTCTGTGGGGAGTGGCTGCTTGAGCTCTGGGGCCCCAGGCCTGGGCCAGGCCCACAGCCTCAGTCTGTGGCATCTTTAGGTTTCTCAGTGCTCTCCCCCCAGACCAGGTCAGCCTGCTCAACAAGAGGCTGGTGGACTGGCTCCGCTATGCCAGCGTCCAGCAGGGGGTGGCACACTCCTCCGGGGGCTTCTTCACGCCCAGAGCCCGGCAGGTGAGGAGGCTGGGGGACTCCTGGAACCTCGCTGACCTCTGGGGTCTCTGAACCCCGCCACCACCAGCCTTGCCCGAAAGGTTCCTTCTGCTCCTCCTGTCTGTCCTTCCGCCTGCCCTCGTTCCAAAATGACCCCTTCCTTACCTCGCCTTTGGGCACCCTGCGGTCTCTTGAGGCCTGGGGCCTTTGGACGAGGCGCACATCTGAAGGGGGCCATACTCTTGGCTCAAATCCCGGCATTTGTGGCTCACAAAGGGTGGGCCCCCTGTTCTAGAGGTGTGAGCAGCCACACTCAGTGGCACAGGCAGGGCAGCGGCTCTTCGTGAGAAGCTTTCCGGGCCCCGGTGTCCCTGTCTTCCCAGCCTGGGGCCCTGCAGCGTGCCTGTCCTCCTTGCCTCTGCAGCCGGGCCCCATCACCGAGGTGGACGGGGCAGTAGCCACGGACTTCTTCACGGTGCTTTCGACGGGCCAGCACTTCACGGAGGACCAGTGGCTGAACGTGCAGGCCTTCTCCATGCTGCGGGCCTGGCTTCTGCACAGCGACCCCGAGGGCCCCGGGGCCCCAGATGCAGGTGGGATGAGGGCCAAGGCCGCAGGAGGGACCCTCGTGCCCCCGATGACACCGGCCCCCTGATGAGCCTGGCTGGCTCCTGGCCCTCTCCAGACACGCTGGAGGAGCCAGGCGGCCCACCAGTGCGGGCGTCCGCAGGTGTGTGGCGCTTTCATGGAACTCTGCCCTCTGGCTAGAGTTTAGATGGGGGATCTATGGGAGCAGAAACCGTTGCACTGGGGTCCAGAGGACCAGGGCAGCCAGGCGGGGCGTCGGGCCCCCCCCCCACTACCCTGCAAGCGACCAACTCTGCAGTGGAGCGGCGCTGCCCTGAGCACCCTGCTCTCTTCACAGACGACAGGTCAGAGCTGGAGGGCTCCACCCTGTCCGTGCTCTCTGCCGCCTCCACCGCCAGCGGCCTGCTGCCCCCCCAGGAGCGACTCCGGGAAAAGGCCTTCGAGTACTGCCAGCGCCTCATTGAGCAGAGCAACCGGCGTGAGTCTGCGCCCGGCCCCTGCCCGGAGAGACGCCTGGCCGGTGGCTGGAGGCCGGGCCTAGCAGCACTTTGTCCTGGAGTGCCTTGCTTCACACAGCTGGTCCAGGGAGCCGGGCGTGTCGGGGAGCCTGTCCCGGCTCCCCAGGACCGTGGCCCCTGCCCCCCAGCATCAACCCCCACCTCACATGGTCCCGGGGAGGCGGGGGGCTGTCCGCCTTCCAGTCCCTCTGCTCCGTTTCTGGCCATCGTCCTCTGCTCCAGCTCCCAGAGCACAGCGTCCTCCCGGGCTTGTCAGTGGGTGCTGATGACAGTTGATTTTCTTGCTCCCTCAGGAGCCCTGAGGAAGGGGGACTCCGACCTGCAGAAAGCGGTGAGTCCCGGGCGGGTGGGCAGGCGGGCGGGCGGGCAGGCGGGCGGTGGGCTGTGTGGGCCCCTTCTGAGGAGCTCGGTGCCCGCAGTGCCTGGTGGAAGCCGTGCTGGTGCTGGACGTGCTCTGCCGGCAGGACCCCTCCCTCCTGTACCGCACCCTCCCCTGCCTGAAGGCCCTGCATGCCCGGCTGTGTGGGGACGCTCCCTGCGTGCGGGCGCTGCTGCCTGTCGCCCAGTTCTTCCTGAACCACGGTGAGTCCCCCCACCCCCGCCCACGCACCAGGGGCTGCTGCTGCTCAGGGCGGTGGCGTTTCTCTGCAGGCCAGCTCCTTCCCCGTTCTTAGGACCTTAGTGCTTTGGCGGGCTGAGAGCAGCAGGCGGCGCTCTCGTTCAATGGGTTTACAGCGCGAATTAAAACGCCAACCCTGCCGGTCCGGGGCGCTCTGCCGTGGGTTTCATGAGGACGCCACGCTGGTGCCTTGAGACCAGCAACTTGCAAAGAATGTTTTGGGTGGTTTCTACTCAGAGGGGTTGGCCTGAGGGGTCCTGACCCCACAGAGATGCTCCCACGCCTGGCCTCCCCGCTGACGTGCCTGCACCTTTCAGGGGAGGCTGCGGCCGTGGACTCGGAAGCCATCTGCCAGCACCTGTTCACCAGGATACCTTCCGAGCTCTTCCACAGCCCGGTGCTGGCCTTTGAATTCATCCAGTTCTGCAGGGACAACCTTCACCTGTTTGGCAGAAACCTGGGCATTCTCAGATCAAGCTTCCCCAACCTCTTTAAGGTACAGTCGGCTGTCCCCGGCCAGAGAGGGTACGGTGTTGGGGCGGGGCTGTGCATTCCCAGCACCCCCCCACCACTTGGGGGGGCTCTGCACAAGTGCTGGCTGTGATCACAGGGCCTGGCTGTGCTCAGGCTGCGGTCGGCAGGTGTAGGGGGACACGCAGGGAGACTGAGATGCCCATGTGTGACACAGAACAGCATCGCTGTTGGGAAGACTCGCCTGGCCTCTGGGGAAGGCCTGACGCTGTAGTCTTGTTCTAGAATGTGTCCAGGTGTCACCACCTGGGAGCCTTGTCTGGCATGTTGGGTCCTTTGGTGGCGCTGCCTTTTGATGTGCCTTGCGCGTGCCTTGGCAGCCGGTCACCATCAGCTGGAGACTAAGCCCCTTCGTTAGAGGAAAGACTTCAGTGACAGGTGGAAGTGACCGACTGAATTGCTGGTTCAAAAGTAGACACAGAAACCAAAAGAATTGTGAAAGGGAAAAAAACGAGTGTTTTCAGACTCCTGGGCCACAGTGAAGTGGGGGGCTAGGTGAGACCCCTGCCGCATGGGGGTCTGGGGTCATGATGGGGTTACAGGCCACCCGCCAGTGGACGTTCTGCTCCACGCTGCCTGCTGCGGGCTCCTCCGGGGCCTCCTGAGCACCGTCCTGTTGCTGCAGCTCCTGGCTTGGAACAGCCCTCCCCTCACCCCGGAGTTTGTGGCCCTGCTGCCGTCGCTGGTGGATGCCAGCACGGCCCTGGAGATGCTCCACGCGCTGCTCGACCTGCCCTGTCTGACCGCGGCCCTGGACCTGCAGCTCAGGTGAGCCGAGCGCCACGGCCCACCCCGGCCCCTGCGGTGTCCGCGCCTTCCCTGCCCACCAGCTCACACCTCCTGGGCTGTTCTGGCCCTGGCGAGCAAAGAGCCTCCCAGCAGGGGGCCTCCCTGTGGCTCGCCGCGCCGGTCACCGTGGGCCTTGGGCCCTCAGGCTGCCCACCTTGCAGGCCCAGGGCCTGAGGGCCCATTGCCGGGCCACGGCGCTGTGATTCACAGTGACATATGCCCCATCTCTTCTGTTGCGCTTGTGAAGGCAGATGGGCCAGGTCGGCCTCCCTGGCCGGTGTCTCGAGCCCGCATTTGCACTGGCTCAGGCAGCTGTCTGTGCACAGGTCGCTGCCACCTGCGTCGGCTGAGAGGCCGCTCTGGGACACCTCACTTAGGACCCCCGGCTGCCTGGAGGGCTTCCGGGACCCACAGTTCCAGGGTCTCTTCCAGCACCTGCTGCGAGCCAAGGCCAGTGGAACCACACTAAGGTAGGGGCCACTGGGGCCTGGGACCCCCAGCACGGGCCCAAGAGAGGCTGAGTACAATCAGGCAGTGCGCTGCTGCATGTCCCAGGCACGGCGGGTGCTCAGCGGCCGTGCTTTGTCCCCAGGTTGGCACCACTCCACCAGCTGCTGCAGCCCATGGCCAGCTGTGCCCGAGTGGTCCAGTGCGCCCAGGCTGTGCCCATCCTGCTCCAGGTGTTCTTCTCGGCAGTTACCCAGGTGAGCCAGCTCCCAGGGCCTACACGCCATGCTAGAAGGGCCCTGGCACTGCCTTTGGCCTTGGCCGGGTTTTAACCTCCTTCCGGGGTCAGCGAGTCATCACACACCAACCCCGGCCAGGGCCTGGCCTTCCCGCCTGCCGTCCTCACCCCTGAACCAGCACGTGCAAGGCCCCCAGGCTGGCAGCGACAGCAGAGTGGTGGTCAGGAGGCTGAGCCTGTCTCCCTCCAGCTCTCTGACAGGGCCCTGACCAACCAGCTGGCGCTGCTGCTACTGGAGAGAAGTGACTCGCTCTACCAGGTTCCCCAGTACGAGGCTCACGTGCACAGGTGGGTGCTCTGTCAGCCCCAGGAGGCTTCATTCCTCCTGTAGCTCCGGCACCCCAGCACCCCAGGTTCCACGACCCCTCACATGTGGCTGTCAGGGCTTCAGTTACTCACTTTGTCACCACAGCACACTCTCCAGGCGGGGCCCTCCCCCCACCGCGGTCATCCCCAGGCCAAGCCTGGCACTTCCTGGGTCACTGCTCGGACTCCAATCCAGAATGTCCCACCTCCCCTCTTCCCGTAAGTCTGTTGTCTTCAGGCCTGGTCCCTCTTCCACAGAGCCTTCCAGTCCGCTTGCTGAAGGCCCGGTACACAGGGACTTGTGCATCCACTCTCACCTTCGGGCCAGGATTGAGGGCGGTCCTAGCCCACCTCCTCCCCAGCAGGGCACTGGGCTCCCTCAGGACTGGAACTGTCCCCCATGAGGGAGCAGCCCCTTGCACCTACGCTCTTGTCCCGACGCAGGGGGCCGTGGTCTGGGCCGGCCACAGAACCAAGCCTGGTCTTCTCCGGGCAGGGTCCTGAGCTCCCAGTTCCTGGCCCTGTGTAAGCTGCAGCCCTCCCTGGTGGTGGAGCTGGCAAAGGAGCTGCTGGAGTTCGTGGGCAGTGCGAGCGGCGTCCGCGGCAGAGGGAGCATGCTCACCTGCGTGGTAAGGCCAGGCCCGTGCCCGTCCCTCCCGAGAGGCGGCCTGGGCGCGGGCTGAGGCCTGTCCCTGGCCAGGTGTGGGCAGTCGGCGAGTACCTGTCGGTGTCCTGGGACCGGCGCTGTACCGTGGAGCAGATCAACAACTTCTTCGAAGCCCTGGAGGCGCTGCTGTTTGAGGTCACCCAGTCCCGGCCCTCGGCCCTGCTCCCCAGGTGTCCGCCGCAGGTCGTCGCCGTGCTCATGACCACCCTGACCAAGCTGGCCTCCCGGAGCCAAGACCTAATCCCTCGGTACTGCCTGGGTGGGAAGCGGGAACAGCGGCCATTCACCCAGAGAAAGGAAGGCGGTCCCCGTCCCGGGCCCTGACACCATGTCAGCAGCGGGTCCGGCTGGGTGCCGGCACCCCAGAGCCCCACCCCCGCATGAGACCACGCTAGCTGGGGCCTCGTGTAGACCCCTCTGTGCGTCTCTGTGACTGCTCACCCTTCACCCCCAGGGTCTCCCTGTTCTTGTCCAAAATGAGGACTCTGGCCCAGAGCCCGGCCATGAGCTCAGCGCACGGCGAGGCGGAGGCGGAGGCCATCCGCACACGGGCCACCGAACTGCTGAACCTGCTGAAGATGCCCAGCGTGGCCCAGTTTGTGCTCACGCCCAGCGTGGAGGTGTCCGACCCCCGCTACCACCGCGACAGCAACACGGCGCTGCCCCTGGCCCTGCGCACTGTCAGCCGCTTGGTGGAGAAGGAGGCTGTGTCTGGCCAGGGCGACGGGATGGTAATGCCGGTGCAAGGCCTGGTGTGACCGGGCTAGCTCAGAGAGGAGCGATGGGGAAGGGGGAGCCCCTAGGGGGCCCAGCTCCCTCGGTGCTGGGGTGCCTACACCCTCTCTCTCCTGACCCGCCGAACTGTGTCCTGAAGCAGCCCAGATTTGTGGCCTTAGCCCCTCCGGGTGCTGGGCAGGAATTGTTTGGTCTGTCCTGTTATTCCTCATTCCAGAGATGAAAAGAGGTACATAGTGAAAGTAAACCCCCCTTTAAGGTGTGTGACCTGTCTCCTCGCCTTCCTTCCCGCCACCCAGCAGCAGCTCCACAGCTGCAGCAAGTCCAGGGTGCCACCGGTGCTTCTGGAGAGCCAGCATGGGGCCACAGGCCAGGCACCTGGGCCCTCTTCCCGCCTCTTCCCTTGCGTGCAAGGGCTGGAGCCACTCGCCGCCCCAGCCCTGATGTCCCAGATGTAGCGTCATCGCCACAAGCAGGCGGGTAGCAGTGTGAGCCCCCGAAGTGCTAATGCCCCCCGGGGCTGGTCAGCATCCACCTTCTTATGCTCCCAGAGCCTGGGTTCCCGGCTGGGCTGGAGGCCTGGGACCTTTTCAGACCTGTCGCGTCCTGCCGCTGGGTGGGGGCAGGGCTGCCAGAGACCCAGACCCCGCCTCCTCAGAACACACTCCCATCTCTGTTGTGGGACAGCGGGCGCTCTGGGTAGTGCAAGAAGGCCCCTTCCCCCAACACTGGGGTTTAGGCCAGCGCCTGTGGCTGCGTCCCAGCTGCACCCAGCTCCGCCTGGCGCCGGGAGGGGCCGCGCCACCAGGTGGTGCTGTTGCGCTGCAGCCTCGAGCCCCAGCCCGCCCCATGCGCGGGCTCTCCCGCCCCCTTCCCGCCACGCCCCGAGCCGGGCCCAGGTTCCAGGTGGTCGGACTGCGGCTCTGCAGCCATCGCCGCCATCGCACCGTGCCCCCCACCCTGTTTGGCCCTGGCGATTCGTGTTCAGGATTTGCTTTGACCTGTGCCCGCGTTTCGATTTAGGTATCTCAGTGTTTCTTTCTGTTGGGTTCAATCATAAATTTAAAATTGATTTTAGAGATAAATCTCATCCGGCATTTTGGTAACTTGGGAGCAGGCGGCAGGTGGAATCTGGTGCGGACCTTGACCAGACGCCCAGGAGGGGGGCCTCGCGTGCGCTCCCGCCTGAGCTCACCAGGGGGCAGCGCGAAGCGGCAAGAGCCTGACTGCCCGAGACACACCCGCGGGATGTTTTCGCAGCTGGACGGTCTGGACCTTCATCTCCAGGGTCTTTCTGTTAAAGAGAAGGGCCCTGCCCAGGCCTGGCCAAAAGCTGCAGGAGGAGCACTGTATGGTCAGTTCCCCTGACCAAGCCCCGCTGGCCCGTCACTGTGAAGAAGGAAGCGGCCTCTGCCAGGGTCAGGGCCCGTGGCCATGTGGAAGAGGGCGGTGCTCAGGACTAGGGGCCTGGTGGGAGGGGCAAGCTGGCTTCACCGATCAGAGCTGGTCCACCTTCTGGGACTTTCTAGCATGCGGTTACCAAAAGCAAGTGACACTGGGGTCTCTAATGCCGGCCCTAACCCTTCTCCTGGGGTGTCCCCTGCTCCCTGTTTGGGATGGGGGGAAAGAGAAGCACTTGAAACCCACAGGCAGCACAGTTACCCCGGGTTCTCCCAGGCGTCCTGCACCCACTGGGAGACCCTGTACAGCCCCACCCCGGCCCAGGCAGCACGCTCACTACGGTTATGAAAGATAGTTTATTGAATCTAGACTTCTCCAGTAAAATCTTCAAACATAAGAGCTCTGTAACAAACATCACAACTTAGTGCCATCTGTCATATAAATAAAATATACACTAAGATGTACATATGCACAGGTGAGGGGAGCGCCCGCACGGCACAGCCTGGTGGGAGGTGCGGGCCTGGCACGGCGCCCACCCTAGGGAGGGGGCGTGCGGAAGCGGATTTTCTTGGCTGTTTCCACATCAGACTTGGCCACTAGGAAGCGCATCTTCTTTCCTCCATGTCGGATCAGATCTACAGCTCTGAAACCAGGAAGGGGATGAGGATGGGCACAGCCCCCCGAGGCGCCCGGGTGGCCTCTGCTTTGACACAAGGCAGAGCCCCAAGCTCTCTACCCCCAGCCTGGCATGGACGGGGCTGTGTGAGGGTCTGGCCATCGCCTGCTTCCATCCCTCCATTCTTCCCTCCTTCCAGGAAGGGGCACAGGCCACAAAGAATCAGGGTGGGAAGTCGGCCCCGAGCACTTCACGCCAAGACAGCATGAGGGACCCAACCAAGAGGTAGCGCCTGAGGGAGCTGCTTTGTCCAGAGGCCAAATGGGGGGGGGGGGTGCTCAGTGCCTCCACTCTCTCCTCTCTAAGTGAGTCACCCACAGGAGGCTNAGCGCCTGGGGGAGCTGCTTTGTCCAGAGGCCAAATGGGGGGGGGGGGTGCTCAGTGCCTCCACTCTCTCCTCTCTAAGTGAGTCACCCACAGGAGGCTTGTGGGTGCCTGACCCTGGGCTGACTCCGACAGCTTCCCCAGCAGAGGTGCAGGGGGTGCTGGGAGGGGGCGTACCTCAGGTAGCTGACACCCATCAGGCTGCTGCCGTTCACCTCCAGGATGCGGTCTCCCAGTGAGAGCCGGCCATCAGCCGCAGCCGGGCTGCCCGGAAGCAGGGTCTGGATGTAGAGCCCCGGGATACCCAGGGGTGTGTGCTGGGGAGAGGCAGAGCCTCAGCACCCAGGACGTGGGGCTGAGCGAGGAACCCATCCCAAGACCTGGCCTGGCTCGGCCCAGGTGGGCTCACAGGTATGGTCACCAAGCGACCTCCAAGAACAGCGCTGTCCCCACAAGCCTGGACACCCCGAGGTCTGAGGACGGAGCTGGAAGTATCTGCCACACAGGGCCCTTCTCTCAAACTCCACAGAGAAGCCCCCGCCTCTCGTCCTAAACCCTCATGAACCTCCCCTCCCCCCCCCGCCCAGCACCTCCCTCTTAACCCGCAAGCTGTGGGCCCTCCCTGGAGGAAGGACAGACTGGCAGCTCGCAGACTCACCATCCCATCGATCAGGCCCATCCCCAGCCCGGAGGGGCCCCGCTGCAGCTCCACCATGAAGATGGAGCAGAAGTCCTCAGTGCTGGAGGTGACACTGGAGGGGGCCGGAGGGGGCTCATCCATGGGGGCGGCACAGTCTCCTGGGGGGCAAGAAGGAGGGGGCGGTCAGGGCCATTCCTGTCATGACTGCCCTTGGAAGCTGTGTCACACCGTGCTGGCGTCAAGCACCAGGGAGCATCGCCTGCTTCTCCAGATGGCAGAGTGCGCTGGAAGCTCCAGCAAGATGCCCACCCATGACCAGTTAGGGCGTGAACCCCCCAGTGCCTGGGTCCCCGGCCTGCGCTGCCCAGGATTCTGGCATCTCAGAGGTGGCTGGTTCCCAGGCGCTGATAAGTGGACTCAAAGTCTCCCCCCAACTAACACTGCGCTGCCTGCTCTCACCCAGACTCTCCGGTGCTCCTGCTCATGGCGGGGCCCTGCCCTGGCCCCCAGTGCAGCGTGGAGTCGGTGGGGAGCATGTCCGCACAGGCTGCCTGAGCCGTCCCTGTGCGCCCTCCCCGTGCAAACTACTTTCAGTGTGTCTCCAGCCTCGGTCCCTGGACGGCTCCGCTGCCTGGCCGTCCAGGGCCCAAGCCCTGCGTCCGGCCACGGCGTCCTTCCCAGCGCCGAGGCCGTGGGCGCTCACAGGCAGTGCTACCGCCCAGGTCAAACATGCCACCAGGACCCTCCGGGACCCACCTAAAGGACACCAGAAGGGGCTGGGCGGGGGGTTGGCGAGAGCCGGGGCCCTCCTCACCTTCTGGAGTTGTGCCCCGGGGGCTGCTCCTCCTGCCTTCTGCAGGGGCGTTCCCAAAGATGCCGCTGGGTTCTGGCCAGTCAGCGCCGCCAGGCTCGAGGTCAAGGGGGGTGCTGGGCGGCGTGAGCAGGTATGAGGGGTCCGAGTGCGGGGGGCCGGCCTGGGCACCTCCACGGCACCCACGGCCAGGTGGCTGTCCTTCAGGACCCTGTGCCCGGGGAGCCCCCAAAAGAGGAAGAGCCCAAGTTGGGGCAGCTTCCTGGGCCTCCAGGGGCCCCTTAGGGAAGGAGGATCGGCCCTGGGGAGGGAGGGGACACAGGTCAGGGCCAGTTCTCCGGCAGGGCGAGAAGCCCAGGGTAACAAGAGCTCTCCCTGCAGCTCCCCAGAAGCAGCAGCCAGCCCCCGCTTCCAGGTGATGCCGTGCCTGCGCCCACCCAGCTGCCACCCAGGCACCCCACAGCCACAGGCACAAGCTCGGCCCAAGTACCTCTTGGCACTCGGGCGGGGGAGGCCCGCAGGGGCTGGGCTTGCTCCGCAGGCTCCACAGGAAGTGGCGGACGTACAGGAGGTGCTGGTAGACACCGTCGTCCAGGCAGTCCGTGTCCAGGTCCACCTGGAAGCCCTCGCTCGGCAGCACGATGGGGGGCGGGTTCTCGTAGGACTCCAGCACGTCCTCTGCGGGCAGGGCGGCTGCCGTGACTGGCCTGGCCAGGGCGGGACCCGGGCCTGGGTGACCGGCCAGACCAGGTTCTGATTGCTTCTGAGTCCCAGTGGCCCCTCAGGATAGGCCCACGCTCCCTCGGAGAACAAGGCCGGTATCTGAAACGATCCTGCCCTGCTGAATGGCCCGCTCTGCCCACTGCCTGCCCACCTCACTCGGCCTGAACTGCACCTGGAGCCACACCTGCCCCTCCAGGCGCGCCTGCGGCCAGGCCCTGCGCCCGTGTGCGTCACCTGGATCTGCCCAGCAGCAACATGAGCACCTTCCAGTGCCAGCGGGACGGACTGGCACACTGTCCGCCCCAGGCACAGAGCGGCCATGCCGAGGGCCCGGAAACGGGCACGTAATGGGAAGGGTCAGACGGTGTCCTGGGGAGACAAGTCCGGGGTGGGGACAGGAGACAGTGCTGGAAGCTCTGCGGCTCCCGGGACCTTCCGTCATCCTTTAGCTTCAGGGGGCTGCTGGTATAACACACTGCGATACAGTGTAATGCATGGGGATGTCTGATTTATAAAACACACGCGTGTACATGCAACCACATGCACAGGTGGCTGCGCACGTACCCACGTGGCTCTGCAGGGTGTGGTGCGTATCCACACACAGGTCACGTGTGTGAGTGCATGTGCACGCATGGTGGGTGTGTACCCATGTGCGGGGCCTGCGTGTTTGCACGTGTGTGTGCACCCATACATCTGCGTGCGAGCGTGGCATGGCATGCTGAGGAACGCTCCCGGGGTGGCTTCAAGACGGCGCCCCACGGGAGACACTGCTCTTCCTGGTGGGTCCCAAGAGCCAGGTGAGCCCCAAGCCTGAGGCTCTGTGGGAGCTGAGGGGAACCTTCAATCAGCCTGGACCTTGGAACTTGGACATGGACTGTGGGCGCTCTGATTCCCAGACATGGAGGCCCCAGATCCCAGGTTGGGCAGGGTAGGACCCCCAAAGAGGAGGATGGCCCAGGGCAGAGGTGTATCCTCCAGGGGAGTCCCGGGGGGAGGGGCACCCCGTCCCCGCCAGGTCCACAGGCTGCACTCCTGCCCGAGGAGGGCTCTCACCTGACTTGAAGGCGTCGGGGCTGTCCTGGGCGCCCGGCTCCCAGGCACTCACGGGGCCCATGGCCGAGGCCAGCTGGTACTGCATCAGCAGTCGGTGCAGCTGCGCGGGGCTCAGGGCGGGGACTGTGGCCCGCAGGTCTGCCCAGCTCATCTGGGTGACGAGAAAGAGCTCGTGTCAGAGGGCCCTGCGGCACCCAGGACGCTTTCCGAGTGCTCTGGGGACGGCGGGGCCTTCTGCACCCGCGGCACACAGGGAGGTCAGTAGGGACTGCCCTGCTCGGGGCCTCAGTCCGGCACCTGGGCCAGGCCCGGGCGGGACAACTGCCCCGGGAAGCGGTCTGTCCTCTGAACATGCCGCGGCAGCCCCCCTCGTGTCTGGGAAATGGAGAAACTAACAGGCAAGCGGGGGGAAGGAAATCGTACTCCTGCCTCAGACATGACCTGGAGCGGCAGACCCGCCTCACTGAGACAGCCCTGGAGGCCGAGCTGCGGAGGGGCGTGCTGGAGTCAGCTGGCGGCTAAGCAGGGAGACGGCACGCGGAGGCTGTGTGCAGGCCCCCGGGCCTCCGGCCCCTCCGGGGAGCCCCTGTCCTCTCCTGTTTTCTGGAAGCCTGTCCCCTGCTCCCTGTGCTTAGCGTTCATTCCCGGGAAGGCAAGCGGCTAGCAGTTCCTGGGAATTGCAGCTGCACTAGCGTTGGGGTGTCTGCAGTGTGGTCCCCAAAAGCAGCCCCCTGGCCGGGGCTCCCGACTGGAAGGCAGGTGCGGCATTTGGACGGCAGCTCCTGTGCGCTCCGACCTCCGTGTTCGGGACGTCTCATCTCCAGAGGGCTGTGCTTACCGCCACGTCCTGAAATCCTGTGGTGCGGCCTCAGCTGCTGGGCTGTCTCACCTCAAACTCGAAGCGCGGTGGGCGGGTCTGGAACTGCTCAGCGTGTCTTCACAGGCGCTCTGCTCTCTGGACACCTGCTCTTTGAGGATCCTGTGAATTCTCCACTCTCTTCCTCCTTCTGTTTCCGTCTGGCTTGATTTTGTGGCCAACACCAACACCAAGGCTGTGGCTGGTGTCCAATGAAGGGCCAACAGCTCCTGTCCCAGGGCGGCGTGGGGGGGGGGGGCGGCGCTGTAGCCCCCAGGGGCCCTGGCCCAGCCCCATCCAGCCTGATTCAGGAGAGCTGCTGGCTCTCCCTGAGGGGGTCCTAGAAACCCTACTTCCCTCCCATTCCTGCAGTGTCAGGGCTGGTGTCGTGGGGAGGGAGCCAGCAGCTGGGCTCTGAAACCCTGCGGCCTGGGAGGGCCCCTTCTTGCTTTCTGGGGTCTTCCTGGCTATCTTCCCATCCTGCTATCAGATTTTTCATCTCTGCTGTCAGGCTTTTAATTTCCAAGAATTCTTTTTGTTCTCTTGCTTATAGAACCCTGTTATTGACTGGATACGACAGTCTCGCTTATCTTTATGATGAAATAAACTCTTAAAGAGCTGCTTCTTCCTGAACTTCCCTTCGGGCACGTCCTGTGCGGGGCTGGCACGCTGCAGCCCGAGGCCTGCTCATGGGCTCCTCAGGCTTTCGCTTTCACGTTTGTAAGAGTGTTTTGTTTTTTAAGAGCTTGGGACAGAGGCTCTATGTGGCCTTTCTCAAACCTCCTGCTGACCCCGGTCTGCCTTTACTCCCCACGCCCCTCTCCCGGGAGCAGCTTTTCAGGGTTGGCTGTTCAGGCTCCCCCACAGCAAGCGGAGAGCCTGTCCTGCAGGCCGCAGGCCCCCACTTGGGGCTGCCTGGCTGGTCCCTGCAGCACCCCCGTCAGCACCCCCCCCCACTCCTGGCAGGCCCCCAGGGCCTTGGGTCCCCCTCTCCCAGCACGGGTCTCCTGGCTCAGGCAAAGTTCTCTTCCCCTTCAGAGACCCTTTGTTTTATACCGGCTCTAAAAATAACCCCCTCTAAGGCAGACAGAGAAGGGGGGTCACCCGCAGGGGCGGGCCGAGAACCCGGAGCTGCTTCCCTTTGGCACACATTTAGTGCCGACGCATGATGAACTCAGAAAACCATACAAGCCCCAGCTCGCAGCCGAGCCCGCTCCCCCAGTGCCCCCTGCCTCCCGCAACAGAGCAGCAGGCACAGTGCCTCAGAGCCTGTGGGTCCCCAGTGTCAGGCACATCATGGAGATCGAGCTCAGCTCCACCTGTGCCTGCCTGTGGTGGTGGCCTGCTGGGCCCACTGCTGAGCCTACGGCTGATGAACATGCCCCTTTCACCCAAGACGGACGCCATGGGAGAACAGGCCACCCCAGTCTGCTGTGTGACAGCACGCTGTCCCCCACCCCCCGCCCCTGGGGCTCCAGCCGACCTCCCCAGGCTCAGGCAGAGCTGGTGGCTCATTTCCACCATCCGCCCCCACGGGCCTGGCCCTGGGGACCGCGTCTCTCCCAGAGGCCTGACGGTGCTCAGCTCTCACGTGTGACCCCCACACCCGCCGTCTCTTTCCACAGGTGGCATCGAGGTGGAGCGGGCATTTTCAGACAAGATGAATTTGTTCATGTCTCAGTTTCTGAAAGAATCTGGATGTTAATGGTATTTCTTCCTTTAACACGGTTTCACTCAACCATCATGTGGAACTTGAATCTTCTTTGTGGGAATGTTTTCAGATGATAGATTTGATTTCCTTAAAAGACAGATTTTTCTAAATATTCATCAGTTTTAACAAGCGCAAAGGCTTTGCTAAGTTGTCGAAGTTACCAGCATAAAAGTGGCTGTAATCTCCTCTCCTCTTAATTTTTGCCCTGAGATCTGAGGTCATCCCCTTCTTCATTCACTGCCGGCTCTGGTTCGGCTGCCTTAAATAAACTTGTGTTAGTCGTTCCAGTCATTTTTTTTTTTAAAGAACCCACCCTTGACTTTTTGCTTTTCTGACTATATATAGTTTGTTCACTATTTTACTGATTTCTGCTCTTCTCGATAATTCCCTTCCTTCTACTCTCACTTTTGTTGTTCTTTTTCTTGCTTCACAAGCGCCATTCCTCGTCTGCTTTCTTCTTTGACATGTCCATTTAAATTATTTAAAGTTATAACCTTTCCTTTTAGCACTGCCTGACCTGCAGCCCAGCTTCTGCTGCATCTTCATGGCCCCCTTGACCGGGAGGGGCTGAGTTGAGACGGGGCTGGGGGTTTGGCTTTAAAACTAAGCAGAAAGCTCTGGAAGGCAGAGTACAGCTGGTGGTGGTCCCCCAGCGCCTGGGAGACAAACATGAGAGCTCAGGACCCCGAGGGAGTAAACGGAGGCTGGTGGCAGGATCTCCACCCGTCCTGCCCCACAGGGGAGCTCAGGGACTTCAGCAAGCGTCTTGATGGGAAAAGCACCGCGTGTCAGGATGCCGTGTGCCTCAGGCTGGTCTCTGGCCTTTGAGATGCCCAGGGAAGTTCTGGTTTCGATTCCCCCAGCTTTGGCTGCTGGACGGAGTCTGGGTTCTTGTCCTTGTTCCAGTCCTGCTCTCAGATCATTCAAGGGCCCCATGGAAAAGCAGGCCAGCCGGGTTCTCCCTCTGCGGCTCTGCAGCCCTGGCCCGTGTGGTCTTCGTCCAGGTGACCGTCGTGCTGTCTGGCTGTGCAGCTGGTTTCCCCCAGGCGGGTGCCACCCAATTGGGCCCATAGAAGAGCTTTTCAAAGCACTTATCTTGCTACTTCTCTGCCCTGGCCCCCCTCTCTGCCTTAACTTCCAGAGGTTAAGGCAAAGTCCAGGGGAAGCGAGTCCTGAACCGTTGGGTGGCTTCGCAGAAACTGGGTGATTTCTCAGGGGTCAGTCTTCTCAGCTCTGCGAGGCAGTCACTGTTCACCCCTCTGCCCTCTGGCTTCAATGCTGTTGTAGCTCCTTATGGCTGGTGTCTCCTCATGGCCACGTCGGGGCGCCGCAGGTATGTTCCCATTTTCTGAAGTTTCTCCAGTGAATTCATATTTCACTTTTATAATAGAAATAACTTTTTAAAAGGCAGTTGAGACATAAAGTTCCCAATGAAGACAGATTCTTAATATCTGCTCGACAATCAGCAGTAGGTTCCCGATGGCTTCTGAATGACCACGGCCTGAGGCTGGGTGTAGCGTGTGTGGCCTCAGCATGGCCACTGCGGAACAGGGTGACTGCGTGGCTCCCTCAGAGGCGCGCCGGGAGAGTGAACGGAGAAGGCACGGCCGGGAGAGTGGGCAGAGATGGCGCGGGCCTCAGGGGCGTGCCGGGAGAGTGGGCAGAGATGGCGCGGGCCTCAGGGGCACACCAGGAAAGCACACAGAGATGGCACAGGCAGAGCGTGCTCACCACAGAGCTCAAACAGCAGCAGCCGCTGCCACTGCCAGCAACAGTCACAGGGGACATGCAGGGGCTTGTCTGGGTCCCTGGCTACGTGTGGGTCACTCTGCTTTCAACACCAAACTGCCGACTCATAAGCCTCACACACGCTGCCTGCCCTGGAGTCAGCTCAGGGCTTCGCCTACAGCCAGCAAAGCAGCCCCTTTATCTGCTTGTCCGGACAGTCCTGCCCGGGTTCACAGGAAGCAGATTTCACCCTGGGCTGCCTGAGGCACTCACTGCCCCCGCCCTCCCTCAGAGCTCGCACTGCTGGTTTGATCTCGGGCCAGTCCTCAGGAACAGCACGAGCCCCTCACTGCTGCTGTGACATCACCCGAGCGCGGCAGCTGAAGCCGCAAGTCCTGGGGTCGGAGTCCCCACAGGCCAGCCCCCTTGCCACACAGGCGCCGCGGGCTGTGTTCCCCCCGGAGGCTTGAGGGAGGCAGACTCACTTTCTGCTCTTTTCAGGGGTCGGGATCGGGGTCTTCGCAGCTGGGGGTGCGAGCCCGTCCCACGCTGGCCACCGCTCAGCACCAGCCCTGCTTCGGAGGTCACTGTGCCCCGGCCTTGAGCGCTCCTGCGCCTTCGAGCCAGCACAGCGGCCGCCCCTCGCCCCGTGCCGGCTCCCTAGCTGCTGCTCTGCTCCTCGGGACCAGGGTGGCCCGCCGGAGACGGAGGTGACCCCTCCGGACTCCCCCCAGGGTCGCTAACTTTGCCCTTTGGCAGAGCTTCCTGGCCATGCTGCTCACGAAGCTGCAGGTCGGGGGTAAATGTCTTTGGGGTCTTAGCCTGAGGTGGGGGCAGCTGCTAAAGCACAGCTCTCAAGTTCTCCGAGGCCCAGAAGCAGGTCCACAGTTCGGGCCCCAAGAACACCCCTGGGCCGCACCCGGGGCCCCTACCTGGATGAGCTGGGCGCTAGGCGTGGCCAGCAGGTTGAGCGTACAGGAGAGTTTCTGGAAGAAGCACTCTGCCGCCTCCCCACAGCCAGCACTCCTCGTCCACTCCAGGAGCTGCTGCAGGCGGGCGCAGGCCTGGACACCTCTGGGCCAGTGGAAGCAGCTCAGAGAGGGGCCTGGCGGGAGGGGGTGATGTTCAGGCAGCGCCCACCCCCAGAGGCAGCCAGAGCCCAGCTGTGCCAGGGCCTGCCCGCCCCACTACAGGCCGGGGCACACAGGGGAGCGTTACATTAGCTTCCCGGGCAACTAGTCTGCTCCGGGGTCCTTATCTGGGTGGGGGGACACGGGAGATGGAAGGTGGAGGTGGCAGGATGAGGGGCACGACAGTCACTGACTCCCAAGTGCAAAAGTCCTGCTCCGGGTCCACAGGGACACCCCCTTGTTCCAGCCCTCCCTGTGGACCCCACCCCAGCCCGGGGCCCCACCTGAGAGAGATGTGCCCTGCTCTCTGAGCCCTCAGCGCTGCAGCAGCCCGGGCACCCGGGCAGGGGACGAGAGCTGGCAGTGGGAGGGTGGGCAGCAGGGCGGGGCACAGGCTGCTCCCCTAAGCTGCTCTGGCCATGCTTCTGGGGAGCTGCGGGCTGTGGCTGGACACGGGCACCACTCACCTCTACCCACTGCAGGACTGTCCCACGGGGACACTCCTGAGCAGCACTTCCTGCGCCCCCACCCCCGGGCGCCTGGACCCCCTCTGACCAGACGCCCTGGCCAGGGCCGGAGCTGGGCACTTCCCACAGAGGGCCCAGGCCCTCACCCTTGTCCAGGAGCTGGTTGAGGAGCAGAGTGCTGGAGAAGAAGAAGAGGTAGGCCAGCACCTGGGAGGCGATCTCGGGGTGCACCTGGAACTGCCGCAAGAGGTCCAGAGCCACCTGGTAGACGGACACGACGCGGCGCAGCTCCTCAGGCAGCCGTGGGGCTGAGCACCAGCTCTCCCGGAGCTCCAGCTGGAAGGGGGGGCACTCCAGCAGGGCCGGCAGGCAGACGTACAGCGACTGCGGCAAAAGGGAGACACAGCCGTGGGCGGGCAGCCCACCCCGGCTGGACCCCACTGCCCGCTGGCCAGGCCGCCGCCACCCCTCACGCACCGTGAGTCCTGGGCCGGGGGGCAGCAAGGGGGTGCTGCAGGTGCATTGCAAGGCTCGGCGATGCGCCCCTTAAATGGTAGATGGTACTGGGGGGAGAAGAGCCTCAGCAAAGTCACCCCAGTGGGCCGTTTGGGGAAGGCTCACCCCTCTTGTTTCCTCAGGAGAGCTTTGCTGCACAGGAAGGTGGGGTGGCCCTCTGGGCCCGGCCCGTGCCAAGAGCAAGCCTTTAGGCAAAGCTTAGCGGGCTCAGCAACTAGGGGTGGGGGCACCTGTCTGGTCGCAGGCCCTTGAGGGTCTTTGCTCCTGGCAGAACGGGCACCCAGAATCTTCTCAGGGCTCACAGGCATCCAGAGCTGCTCTCTGGAAACAGGCAGAGGCGTCTCGCCAAGAGGAGCCCGGGCCACTGCGCCCCGAGGTGACCCTACGATGTTCAGTCAAGGGCAGTGTGTGTCTCCGCTGGGACCCCAGGGCCTGTATGAGCACATGGGGGGGGCGGGGGGGCTCCTTCCTTTTCAGCCGAGATCCAACCTCAGAATGGCTCTCAACACAGGTCCCCAAGCAGCAGGCCCAGTCCCACAGAGCTGCTTTATCGAACGGTCTGAGCTCCATGCAAAACAAACTGTCTCTTTCTCTAATCACTGCCCCGAAAGTGCCACCCACCCAAGCTCCTCTTTCCCACCGGAGAGCAGCCCCAGCACAGCCCACAGATCTCACTGCCCCCACGTAAGTTCAAACCCAGTCTCAGCAAGTTCCCAGCTCCCCCTCAGGGGGGGTCCACCGCCTTGAGGCCCCACCTCGCCCTCCTCTCTCCCTCTTGCCCCTCATGTGCTGGGGGGAGTATCTCCCCCCAGCCCTGCCACCTTGGCTGCTCCAAACCCCTCTCTGATCATCACGAAGGCCTCAGGGCCTGCCCTCAGGCTGCCTGTCCCCTCACCCCGCCTCCCTGCAGGGAGTCAGTGACAAGGCTCTTCCTGGATGAGAGAGGGGCTCAGGCACCTGGGGCCACCTGAGCCCAGCCATACCAGCAGGGGGAAGGGGTCCCAGCTCCTCTCACGCAGGCCAGCTCATACTCGCCTGCCTCTTTCCAGGCCTAACCTCTGCTAAGTTCTGAGTTCCAAGACTCTCTCCCGATGGGAGCCGTGAGAACACGCCCGACCCACCGCGTACCTTCGAGATGTAGTACACGCACTGCTGGAAGGCGTACAGGATGACCTCCTCCAGCACCGCCATGGCCTCCTCGCTGGCCGTGAGGGTGCAGGAGAACAGGGACTCCTTCGAGCCTGCAGGAAACAGCAGCACAGCCCATGACTGCGGGGTGGACCGGCCTGGGTGTGCAGGCTTGAGCCTTCCGGCCAGCGGAGACTGCAGACGCCCCAGCCTTGTGCCGTTGTCCAACACGCCCATCTTGCATTTGGAAGAAGGCACAGAGCAGCCTGGGCAACCCCGGCCTGCCCACTGCACCTCTCCCAGGGGTCCTGAAATGCAGGATGAAGTGCCAAGGGCAGGGAGCTTCCAGGCATGTCCGAGGACCCCGGCACAGAAGACCAGAGCCGGCGGCCCCACCACTTCTCACTCAGGACACAGGCCAAGGAGCCAGTCGGTGGAAGTCATGGCGTGCTTCCGAGAGCAGCCGAATCACCTGTGTCCGGTCTCCTGCCAGCACCGCGCCAGCTCAGGGAAGAGCCCCAGCCTCCCACAGCTGCACGGAGGACCCCTGCTCTGCGCGGGGCACCGGGGACAGGAGGCCTGGCGTGTGGCCTCCCTGGATGGGGGGAGCAGCCCAGCAGCTGAGACAGGGGGTGGGCGTGCATCTGCTGAGGGGTGGGAAGGAGGGACCGAGGTCAGTGGACCCCAGGTAATCCCTTCCCTTTGGGAGGGTTTACTGTAAAGGCGACAGGCCAAGCCAGCAACAGGGTTCCCAAGGCCAGAGGCTCCCAACAGGGCACAGCCATTGCCAGGGGGCCTTCCAGAAAGTGGGTGCATCTGCTGTCACAGTGGCTGGGGTCAGACCACAGTTAGGGCAAGGGAAGGCGCGCGGGACACCCTGCCTCTGTCCTCCTCTCTCTCGAACCCTCACTTCTCCACGACAAGGAGCTGACGGCAGCTGGCCCTGGCACGGCGTGTTCAGTATAGTCAGACCTGGCCTTGGCCTGAGCTACGTACGTCTCAAGACCCCCCTCCCCTCAAGTCTACTGCACGGGGCAGAGCTGCCAAGGCTCCTAGGACAACCTTCGGTGGACACCCCCACGCCGCCCACACATGCACGCACGCACACGCACACCACCACTGCCATGGGCTGAACGTCCACCCGCCCGTGTGAATCAGGCCTGGATAAGAGCCTCGGATAACAAGGATTGTTTGGGGACTGAAGACGCAGTTTTTCCAGCTTTCAGGACATGACATCGCTGCTTTTAGAATTCTTCCCACAGACACTTCCTGCTAGGGTCAGGAGGCCGGAACTCTGATGTGACCTCGCCTTCGTCCTCTGCTTGGTATTATTTTCCTCCACGTCTCCAGCCCTCGGGACATTGTTTCGGACACTCAGACCCGCGGCGTCCTGGCCCGTGGCGCCCAGTACCGAGAGCTCTGCCTGCGCCAGCCCCGCAGCCAGCCCACACTCGGCCCGGGCCAGAATGACGTCCTCCCGAGGCCAGGCAGCAGCCAGAAGCGCAGACCCCCACCCCAGCGCCCCAGCAGCCTTTCTCATGGACATCAGCCGGCAGGTGCCCTCGTGGACGGCCAGAGGTCGCGGGCCCACGACTGCAGCCTCCCCACGGGCGTCTGAACTCGGCAGAGGAGGACCCGGAAGCGCCTCTTCCGGCGGCCACGTGGAGGCAGTCTCCAGCCGGCCACTGCCCTCCGAGCACAAGAGTGTCCCACCAAGGCCCAGCGCCTGACATCTCGCTGGAACAAGTCATGTGCTTGAGACGGCAGAGCCAGGAGCAGCTCCTACACTCGGGACCTGCTGAGCTGGCCGCCAGGCCGGGGCTGGAGAGCCGCCTGCCTTGGGGTCCGAGGCCTGGCGGGGAGGAAGAGTGGCGCCTTGGGCGCTGGACTCCAGGGGCCCCCGGCCAAGCGCCGGGCTGCGGGAGCGAGGTACTCGGAGCCTGACTGCAGAGCCCAAGTCTGTGCGCTCGGGGGACCCGGCCTGCTCCAGCTCGGTGCCCACCCGGAAGACACAGCTAACGCCTTTCGCGATGTCTGCCAGGGAACAGAGGACGGAGGGGACAGCCCAGCAGTCCCAAACGCCCACTGGGCCACAGCAGACCCCAGCTCCTCGGGCCGAGTGTCCACCTCCGGGGAGGCACAGCGGGGCAGGCGCTGGGCAGCCTCTGCAGACCCGGCGCACAGTGGGCCTCGGCCGACCCTGTCCAGCTCCCCTCTGGCTCTGAGTGTGACGTCCAGCGCCACCCGGACTTCCACCGGCGGGACCACCAAGTCACACTGCCCAGGGGCAGGCTGGGACCAAGCGCGGCCCCTCAGAAAGGAAGGGAATGAGTGGCTTTGTGTCTGCCGCACGCAAGACTATGGGAGCCTAAACCAAGCTTACCCACCCGGCTCTGGGCACCCCACTCGCATCCCGACCCACCACAGAAGGCCTCTGCCGGGGCTACCAGGCCTCTCCTGCCCACATAGCCCTCATCAGAGACACACCAGCTCCAATTCCAGTGGGGCCTCGGGGCCAGGCAAATGCCACTTTCTCCACAAAGCCCTCCCAGACGTCTCCAGAATCACTCTCTCCCTTAGAGTGTTCTGCACTTCACACTGTATTTCATAAGATGCACACGCACACTAAGTCGCATGGATCATACGTACAGTTTAAACTTTTCAGCTCTCAGCAATGTACCCCTGGGAGCATCTTGTGAGGGATGGCGGCTGACACAGCCCCCCGCCCGCTGTCCCTACAGCCAGGCCTCCCGCAGGCAGATCACACTTGCCCTTGGGGAAGCCCCCATCCAACCCACCGGAGGTCGGCGCCGGCCATACCTGTGACGTCCAGCTCCTCCTCCAGGCTCTGCATGTAGAGCGGACACTTCTGCTGAATGAAGTACAGCAGCTCCACGGAGTTGGACATCCAGAAGAGAATGTGCTGCAGGTCGGGCACCAGGCCGGCCATGGTGACACTGGCCAGGGAGATGGGCTCCTGGCTGCCAAGACAGAAAGACCAAGTGACACGGGGACCCCCACCTGCCCGTCCAATGGCACGCCACGCAAACCACCACCGCCATCAGCCTGTGCCTGAGGCTGGGACATGAAATACAGACAGAGCCTGCCGGACGCCCGACAGTGACAGCCAGGAGCGCGCCTCCTGCAGAGCCACGTCGGTGGTGACTGGGAAATCAGCGGCCTCCTTTTTTTAATCAGAGAGTAAAGCAGCTAATGATGTTAAAGACAGAGTGTATCCTAATACGTGTGTGCACACAGGAGGGAGGAAACCTTGGTTGTTGGAACAAGAAACATGAATTTAATATATATGTATTTTAAAAGATTTATTTATTTATGCATACAAGAGCTGGGGTGTAGGCCAGAGGTGTGGGGGGTGAGAGGATTCACCAAAGACAGAGTGGGGAGCAGAACAGGCGGATCTAATGAAATGCACTGCTGAGGGGAGCAGCGGACGAGGCAGGAGAGGTCTATTGCGCCATGTGGGTCCCCTCCCTGGCCCAGGATCTAACTCATGCAGCAGTGGCCGTTGACAGCTTCACAGTGCTGAGACAACCCCTACGCCACCAGGGAGGCCCGAATTTAATGTATATTTAAAAGGAACAGGAGATATGAGTTTCAGGATATTAAGACATAATTAACAGAGGAACTAAAGAGCAACATAGGTATTTGGAAGGAGCCCAGACAAGATTAGCTAAATGCTACCTAGTACAGCAGGCGGTCAGAAGATGATGTCTAAAGTCCACGAATCAAAGGGTGCCATCAGGCTGTTACTTGAAGAGTCAGAGGTAATTCTAAGAGAAGTCAAAACGGCCAGAGCGCGTAGGCGTTGCCTCTGACGCCTGTCTGCAGTCAGGGTTGAAGGCGGGTCGGGTTTCCAGCCCAGACTTTCCGCGCTGTCTGGCCCATTCACCCAGGAAGGGCAGGCGTCATCGGTTCGTTACAAATAGCCACCAGGCACCGGGCGCGGAGCTGGGCCCTTCCCCTCATCGCACCCGAGAGACGTCCACCCAGATGGCAGGGGCCAGCAGTGCTCCTCTCCCGGGCCAGCTCTCCAGGCGCGGCAGCAAAGTCGGGTCGCCGCTCCCTGGACGGCAGGCTCCACTCAGACAGGCTCCCACCAAGCGGGGCTCCCTGACCCCTCTGGGCCCCTCACGCGCAGTCCTGGGACCAGGACTGTGTGCGAGAAGCGCCCCGGGACTGTCCCAAGCCATCTGTTGAGAGGGTGCGGTGGGTGTGGTAGGTACTGGGCTCAGCTGCAGAAAATTCCTCCATGTAAAACACTTTTTCGGCCATCACACTTTTCTGGCCACTCACGGGCAGTCAGCTCGTGAGCAGGCTGCGCTGGAGACCCCCACGCTGAGTGTGTGGGCGCTGGGGCTCCAGCGCCCAGGTGCTGCCCTCAGCCAGCGAGCAGAGACCCGTTCTGAAGAGATCAAACCACCCGCCGTGACTTGGGTGTGCGCGGGGTGCCATCCAGCTGGCTGTGGCCAGTCCACGGGCCCAGGGAGCACTCACCCCCTCCGCTGGTGCGTCTCCCTGCGGGTTCTGAGAGGCAGGCCAGGGGACGGCAAGGGCAGAGCCACTCCCGGGCCAGCAGGAGCAGACTCTTTAATCCCCCCAGCAGCTCAGGAAGCCGCTGGCAGCGACCTCCAGTGACATCATGCCGGGGCTCAAAGGGGGTCAGGCCCACCGGGGCGTACAGGGGCGCTTGTTGGGAAGCCCCGGGAGGGCCGAGGCCCCGCAGGCTCCTTTCTCTTTGGGCCTGTAGTTGTGTTGTCGTCGCTGATGTGACTTCGCTTTGCACAGTGTGACCCCACTCTTTCCCTGCTCCCGGGAGAGAGGATTGTCAGACCCTGCCTTGTTGCTTCACTGCGAAGCAGGTCTGCAGCCGCCCACTCACGTCCCAGGGCTTGAAGCCCTGTTCTCCGCACGGGCCTGCGTTACACAGCATACACTGCTGACGGCGTTAAGAAGAGGATTAATCTGGCTCTTCAGAGCTTAATTCTATTTTGTTTTCAACATGTGTTGCCCTTCTCAGTTTCAGCCAGAACTCAAAGGGACAGACAGGCTTTTCCTGAAAAATAACCCGCCAGCTGCAGTTTCGATGTCAAGTCCAGTGAGGTCAGCAGCCAGGACACCTGCTAGCCCCGACCACACAATGGGCTGCAGACGAGGAGCAGGGCCTGTGCCCCCTCAGGGGGCACAGAGTGGGGGTGACAACCTCATGGGTATGAGGGCAACGGCACAAGCGAACACCGATGAACGGGACAACCTCAAACGACAAAGCTTACACAGCGAGGAGACCATCAGCAGAGTGCAGAGGTAACCGACCAAGCAGGAGGAGGTATTTGCAAGCCACTCATCAGATAAGGGATTAACTCCAAGACACGTAAGGAAATCATCCAGCTCAAAAGAGACAAACTAATAACCCAATTTAAAAACGAGCTGAGGACCTGCGGATGGTTTTCCAAAGAAGACACACAAATGGCCAATAGATGCACGAGAAGGTGTTCCACGTCACCATCGTCAGGCAGCTGCAAATGCAAGGCGCAGTGAGTATCTCGCACACCTGCAGGGTGGCTGTTACTTTAAAAATGAAACAGGTGCTGGCAGGGATGTGAAAAATTGGAACCCCAAATTGCACTACTGGGAATGCAAAATGGTACAGTCGCTGTGGAAAACAGTACAGAGGGGCCTAAGAAGTAAAAAGGAGAACCACATGATTCAGCCACTCCACTGCTGGGCAATTATCCTACAGACTTGAAAGCAGGACCACCAGGAGATGGCTGCACCCCCACATTCACCACAGCACTCCTCACAATAGCCAGGAGAGGAAACTAAATGTCCATCAACAGGCGAATGGAAAGAAATGAATATTATGCAGCCTTTAAAAAGGAACTTCTGCAGTATGCAGCCACATGAAGACGTGATGCTAAGTGAAACAGGTCAGTCACAAGGACATCCGGTCCCACTTGAATGAGCTTCTAACGTTGTCAAACTCATGGAACCAGAGGCTGCCATGGACTGGGGAGGGGGATGTAGGGAATTGTTAATCACTGGGCACAACATTTTAATTGTGCAAGATGGACATCTAGAGCTCTACTGTGATATGTGCCTGCAGTAACGCCGTACTGTACACTTAGCCCAAAGGTGTACACTTAACCCACGTTCTATGTTCTTACCACAGTAAAGTAAAATAAAAAGCCCTGGTAGTTCCTTTTATAAAAGTCCATAAGGAAGCAACAGAAATTTACTGAAAACAAAATTAATGCATTTTTAAAGCTAATGAAAATGAAAAGCTTTTCAAAATAGTTCATCAAAGAAGAAATTAAAATAGAATCTTGCAAGAATAAGGAAGCAATAAAGAGGTAAGTGAAATAAAAATCAAAGAAACAGCAAATCTTTTAAACAAGTAACAATCAGCAAGTCCCGGGGAAGGTTAGTCACAGGAGGGTGAAAGCGAAGCGCGAGCAGCACAACCGCAACTACCAGGGGCTGTTACTGCAGCTACATCAGATGTGAGAAAAGCCGTAAGCGAGTATAATGAGTGATTTTATTCCAGTAACTTTCAAACTACATGTAATAGATAATTTCCTAGAAAGCGAAAACACCAAAATCAACGCAAGAGGAAACAGCTAAATAAATCAAAGATCGCTAAAGAAATGGCAGCGGCCCAGGTCCCCGGGCCCACTTGCACCGGCCCAGGGGTTTCCACAGATTATCTGAGCGAGTTCTAAGGTCCAGAGTCCAGGTAAGTCAGAGACTGAAAATGGACCCGGCTGTGCAGCTCCTTTTCTGTGAACTTTGTCATTTGAATCAGACAAAACAACTGATACTAAAAATATTAACACACAGCCAATTATACTTAAGAATTCAGATGGGGGCCTCCCGTAGCCCAGGGGTTAAGTCTTATAACTATCACCACTGTGGCCTGAGTTCGATCCCCAGCCCGGGAGCTGACCCACACAGCACAGCAGACCTCTCCTGTCTCCCCTGCTGCTCCCTCCCCTCAGCAGTAGATCTCAGGAGATCTGCCTGTTCTGCTCCCCCCTCTGTCTCTGATGAATCCCTCATCCCATACATCTCTGGCCTACACCCCAGTTCTACTAAAAAAAAGAAAGATTATTTTTTTAAAAAGAGAATTCAGGTGGGAAAATCCTAATTAAAATGTCAACCAGCATTCCTTGCCATGCTAAAAAAAAAACAACAACACTAGCCACAAATGGCTTCATTTCAGGAATTCAGTCATGGTTCAAGCGACCTACTAAGTCTTCTTAGTAGGTATAGTACCTACTATATACCTACTATATTACCCACGTCCAGAGATTCACAGAAAAAGAAACACGTAATGAAAAAGCACTCAGCCAAATTCACTGGCCACTCAAAATTCAAAAAGAGCCACACAGCAGGAAGATCTGAAGCAAGCAGGACAAAGTGTTAGTGAAGGTAATTCCAGGTGCGGGTTCACGGGTGACGGACAGACTTCGTCGTTTTCTGTATTTTGGAAGTGATTCCAACGTTGGGACAAAAGCGCCTGCGGTGGGGAAGTGCACAGGCTGCTGTTAGGCCCCAACAACGCAAGTTCTGGAAAGCAGCTGTGAAGGGGCGCCTGGCTCTCCCTGGCCCCGCCGGCTAGAGCTTCGGGCAGGCAGAGAGGCCAGGAGGAGCCTCCAGCTGTCCACACCTCATGCTCGGGGAACCAGGCAGGGCCCCCCACGTGCCCGAGAGCCGGTTCCTGGCCAGCACAGGTGCTCGGAGGCGCTGGGCCTCCCGGAAGGAGCCGGGCCCGGTGCAGACTGCCGTGAGCGAAGGAACAACGCGGTCCACTCGGGCCCAGCGGGTGATGGGCGCTGCGGCTCCGCGCTCAGACCCAGACTCCGGTTCTCTAGCCGCTAGTGCAGCAGGAGGCCAAAGCTGCCTCGTTTCCCTCCCAGGACAGGGGAAAGCGGCTGTGACGACGCCCTGGGTCGGTGGCGTCTGCACGTGAGGCGTGACCTGAGTGGACAGTGTGTGACCTAAGGCCGGCGCCTCCCCGCGGTGGGCGGGGACCACCACCTTCACCTTGGGGCGTCGCCGCCTTTGGTGTCAACTCAAACGGGGGGGTCCACTACACCCACCCACTCGCTCGCTGCCACGTGTCCTGAGCCGCCCACACGCACCGGGAACGCCCCAAGTCAGACTTGCGCTCGGTACACCGACCCTACACACCCCACGACGGAGCCTCCTAAACGGCGTGTCATTTTCAAGCCACAGCGCGTCAAAGCATCCGAAGCGCAGCCGCGGGGAGCCCGGCGGTCCTCTGACGGCGTTTCCGAGTGCTCTTTGGCTCGACACTGCCTCAGACTCGGTGACGCCTGTGAACAGGCTGAGTGGTTCCCCCGCCCGGGCCGAGTGCTGCTGGGCACGCACCGTGGCGTTCCGCGTTTGCGCCCTTGGGAGGCATTTCCCCGCAGCGTCCACCCAGGGGTGGCGTCCTCACCGTGAGGGCCAGGGCTTCCGGCACATGCGGCGGCGCACGAGGCTGGAAACGGCCCTTCTCTAAAACAGGCCTGGGAGCAGAGACGCCGGCTCCCTCACCAGGACCTGGACGGCTCCTCAAGAAGTAGGTGCAGTGTCACAGGCCGGCCGGGACAGAGGGAGGAGGCTGCGAGGGGCTCTCCCCCTCAGCCTCACGGGTGCTCTGGAGGCCCCCCAAACACTGAGCTTCCCAGAGTGCTGGCCAGAGAAGAGGAAAAGGCGGCCCTGTGAGGAGAGGACAGTCTGGCGGAACCCAGAGCTGCCCGTCCTGGCTGCAGGGACGGCTAGTGGGCACCACATGCTGAGGGCTGCTGAGGGGCAGACACGCCGGAGCATACTCACAGGTGCGCCTGCTTCTCCGCGAGTTCTTTGGTTTTCTCCTACAATCAGAAAGGGGGGAGGGGAAGCAAACATGAGAAAAACAGGATGCCAGCAGGTGTGTTCGATGAGAGCCCGTCAGGTTCATGACACGCCGTGCCCGTGGGAACGCGGCCGCAGCTGCAGACATCCTGTGCTCGCGGACAGCCCCTCTCAGCTGAGCTGGGGAGAGCCGCTTCGCACTGGCCAGCGTCTCCCGGCGGTGCCTGGGGGCAGCCACAGGTTTCCGACAGCAGCAGTTTCGCAACCACGAGCTGACACAACAACCGCCCACTAGGGCAGGTCAAACACCTTACAGACGCCAGCACGGGCCGCCAGCACACACTGTTATGCGCGACACGCACACGCCGGGAGGCCCGGGACGAGGCGGCTGAAATGTGCCTGGATGTTTACAGATGCAGTTAAATGTCCCCACAGAGGTTCAGGGTCAGCCAACATTTGCTGTCGCTTTGGATCAAGAAACGACGCCCGCTTTAGTGGCCAGGGGTCCTCCGCTCAGCGCGGCCCTGGCAGCGCCTCGACGGCTCGTTCTGGGATCGCACTGTCCCCTCCGCGTGTGGTGCGAAGTCGGAGGACAGGGAGCGGAGACAGCGCTGCTGACACCCAGGATCGCTTATGGGGGCTTGAGAGGACCTGGCTGGAGCTGTCAGTCCACCCAGAGGGAAGCACAGACTGGACCTGGGGTGAGAAGTCCACCCCACGAGCCTGTTCCCATGCCTGAAAATAGGGGACACGGCTAGTCCCGGGGGACTCTGGGGAGCGCTGCTCCGGCTGGAACCTGCTTCTCCATCCTGCCCCCCCACCATGCCCCGCAGCCCCCCTTCCTCAGTTTCCTCAGCTGTGCTGTGGGACAGAGCACCGGCACCCCAGGGGGCTGTGCGGACTAAGTCAAACAGTGTGAGTCACGGGAGCCTGGCGGAGGGTGATTTATGCGGAAATTCACGGCCTCCGGCAGCAGGTGGCCACTGGCCCAGTCATCGCCCCACCTCACCTGCCTCACACACGGACAGGACGTGAGCGCAGTGCTGGTGACACCCACATCCGCCCCACTCAGGGCCCACAGGTGGCCACGCAAACCTTTGGCTGGCTTTGGCTTTGAACTGCCAAACATTTTAGAGGGCGACTACGACGGCTGCCTCTCTCCAGTTTCTACACAGCCAGCGGGTTTCCCGTCCCGTGCCTGCCCCCGGGAGGCATGACCAAGATGAACGGGGGCGCTGAAGGGCTGTGTGACGACCAGCCGCCCCAGGGCCCCCCGGGAGTCCAGTCGGCGGCGGGCAGGAAGGGCCGGTGGGCCCTGAGCACTGGCCCCGGGCAGCCTGCCACTGTGCCCAGGACCGGCCCTGGCCCTGCGGGTCAGGCTGTCTGCGCATGTCCACTCTGCCCAGGGGACGCTGCCAGAGCCTGGAGCCACTTCTGTGCGGGGAGGGGGCACCTGGCAAGCAGGCCGGGGTGCTGTTCCACACCCCCCTCACACAGGCAGCCCACAGCAGGGAACCCCCCCACACGCTCACGGGGTCTCCCTGGGGTCCCTGCCCCTGAGGAGCATCACAGGTCTGTGCCCCCCCACCACGCTGACGGGGGCAGAGGTGCCCAGGTCAGACGGGGCTCTGCCGCGGCACCTCCCACGGGCACGAGACCGCCTGAGGCCCGAGAGTCCGGGCGGGCGCCGTGGACTGCTGTGGCCCTGCTTCTCCCGCTGGCCGACGGGCAGAGCAGTGCGCGGCAGGCTGGGACAGCTGGCCCTCCGCTGGAGCCCCCGCACTCATGCGTCCCCCCACCAGTCGGAGCTCCCGCCCAGCTCCCCCAGCCCGCGGACAGACACCGGACAGCCAAACGCCCTGCCCCGACTGACCCAGACTGTCTCCCGGATGGCCTTGGCGATCTTGAGCAGGAGCTTCCCGAAGGAGCCTGGCTCGAGGCGGGTGGCCGAGTGCTGGATGCAGAGGCAGAGGAGGAAGGCGGGGGTCAGCTTGTGGTCGTCCCCGCTCGGCTCGACCAGCGTCATGATCCGCTGCAGCAGCACGTCCTCCACGTCGGGCTCGAACTCCAGGTGCAGCTGCCGAGGCCGGGGGAGGGCGGCCCTCGTGGAGGCGGAGGTGCCCCGGGCCCTGAGCACGGCCCCACACATCCTGCAGCTCTGTGGCACGGCCCGGAGGCGGGCCAGGGCCTGCGCGGGCAGGGACGGGGCCTGTGCCGGGTCCTTGAACAGCAGCAGGTAGTAGAGGCCCAGCGACAGCAAGTCCCCGTGGTGCAGCGCCACGGCCCGCGCCCCCACCTCTGAGAAGTTGACCGAGATGGGTGCCCCAGGGATGGGCTCCAGGACCAGCCAGCCCCCTGAGTCCCTGCCCGAGGGCTGGCGCCTGCGGATGGTGCAGTGGAGGGGCAGGATGTCGGGGGCCGACAGGCTGATGCTGGGCTTGCTGGACGGGGTCCTCTGGCCCACCGTGTGCCGCTCCCGGTTGAGCACGTACACCAGGCTGTCCTGAGACAGAAACACAGACCTCAGGGGCAGGACGCACCTCGGCCGCCTAAGCCACGTATCCTGGGGCACCACCCAGAACCCTCTGTAGCCTGCTGCAGGCCCCACTCTGCCCAGAGCTGGGCATCCAGCCTGTCTCTGGGCATCAGGAGACCCCCCTGAGCAGCCTGGGGTCCCCTTAGACACCAAGGTCAACTCTGGAATGGACACGTGAGAAGCCAGACAAGGGCCGACCTGGGAGCACACACTGGTTCACAGACAAGGGCCAAACGCTGCAAACTGCACCCAGGTGACGAGTGCATAGATGCACCCACCCTTACGGCTGCAGCGAAGAAAGGGCCCTCCTGAGACCTGAGCCCAGAGGCCACGGGTCCCGTGCAGAGGGGGCGGGGGCTCGGCCGGTGGGACCCGGCGTGGGCAGGGCACAAGAGGAGGGAGGAGCAAGCTTCTGTGGATCAAGCTCTCGTGGAGTTCCTAGGGACTGGACACTAACGCCGAGACATGCCAACAAAAGTGGGAGAGGCTGGCTCTCAGGCGGAGGACAGGGGCCTCTTCTCTGTGCCCCGCAGAGAAAGCCGTCCTGCAGCCAGCCCGCTGAGTGAGAGCGCGAGACCAGCACCGAGGACCTCGACGCGCGAGAGAGCCAGCCTGTGCTCTGGTGGCCCGAGAGAGCCTGGAGGGCGGTGGGCGCTCCGCTTTGAGGGGCCTGTACCCAGTGAAGACCCAGCGCTGGGGAGACTGTCCTACGTGAGGCCTTCTATGTGGCCTGGACATGGAGAACACTCTGGAAGCAAAAGTGTGGGAGCCCCAATGCCTCCAGCGTCTAGGACGGGCCCACCCCCACCCCTTTCTGTAGCCTCATCAGCTCCAGAGCGACCACAGCTGCAGGTCGCGCTGCCTCAGTCAGCAGCAGCAGCAGCAGCAGCAGCAGCAGCAGCAGCAGCAGCAGCAGCAGCGTCTACTCAGACCCTCCTGCGGGCCTGGGGGTGCAGGGGCTGTGGGGCGGCTCACGTGCTGCTGGCTGTAGCCCTGCAGGAGGAGCAGGTGGGGCGACTCGTAGAGGGAGTAGCGCATGGCGTCCTGGCCGGGCTCCTCGGGGCCCTGGGCAGCGCTGGGCAGGGCAGCGGCCGGGCTCAGGCTGGTCTCACTGACAGTGCGCCGCAGCCGGGGCTGAGGGGAGCTCTGGGCGCCCCCTGAGGCCACGGCTGGGGTTCCCTTGGCGCGGCTCCGCTGCAGCCTCCGGGCTTGGGCGTTTATCCCTGAAGGAGAAGAAGCAACAAGGGGGACAGTCAGAGCCTAGCCAGGGCCTACTGCCAGGCCTTCTGATCTCAAGAAGCCATCTGTCCCGGCTCAGGGCGCCCTCAGCCAGGCAGGTACGCAGGAAGGTGCAGGACACCCAGAAAGCAGCCTCAAAAGGCGGGGGCATCTCCAGGGCTCCCCAGGAACAGCCAGGCAGCCTAGTGGCCCACTTCCCAGAGCACTCAGGAGCCCACCGGCATACCCGCACCCCCCAGACGAGCCAGCACCGCAACCCTCCCCTCAGCCCGGACACCAAACCCCCGCAGCACGGCCTTCTGTGGGTCACCATGCCGGGGCTCCACGGGGCCCCACACCACCCAAAGCGCTGCCCATCGCCTGTCCACCTGTCCGCCCACTTGTGAGTGTGCAGGGCCACCTGTGCACGCTGGCACTAGATGAGCCGGAACCGGTCATTTTCCTCCTCTTCGTCTTACAAGGAGGACGAGGTCAGCTTGCTCACGTCACCCTAGCCCTCCGAGCCAAGGCTGCTACCCTTCCAGGACAGCATGGCTGCCTCCTCCCAGAGCGGCTGCCGGCAATGCCAGGTCAGAGCCCGCACGCACGCTCACACAGATGCACACACAGATGCACCCACGGACACATGTGTGTAAGCCCACGCATGCACACACACATACATGTGCATGCACACACAAACACACCCGTGAAAGACTCAGTCTTACATATCCAGGAAAGCAGAGAGCGCACATGAGCCCCAACCCGTCACGTCACTGTTCCCCCAGGGCTTTCCTTCCGAGCCCTGGGAGTCCCCTCCTCGCAGCCTCTGTCCCGCTCCATCTGCAGCATCCCTTCCCACAGCCATTCAGACAAAGCCAGACAAAGCCCGAGGAAGCAAGGCGGGGCAAGGGTGCTGCCTTACCAGGAGCTGGCAGCTAAGCCCGTGAAGACGACCTGCCCTTCCAGAAGGAAGCCTGCTCTTCCTCAGCCCACAGGGGCGGCTGCAGGAGGCGAGGGGCCAGCCGCAGTGCAGGCTGTCCCTGCGCGCCCACTGCCCCCGCCCGCTGCAGTCGGCTAGCACTGGCGGTCAGGGACCGCAGGCCCGGAGCAGTCCAGGGCAGGGGGCAGAGGGGAGGGGGCAGAGAGGAGCAGGCGGAGCAGTGAGAACACAGATGGGAGCTGAGCGGGTGGGGATGGGAGGGACCATCAGGGCACGGGGAGCAGGCAGGAGGGGTAGGCAGAAGTAGCCCCACCCCCACACGCACCCCCACTTCCCCTATTTGACCTGCCACTCTTTTAAGAACGGCTGACCCCTCGGCTGTGGAATCATTCAACAAGCCAGGCGGCCTTCGCTGAAAGAACAATTTAGAGACCCAACATGATCTAGCCAAGCTCTGCTCCCCACAGGGGCACCTTCAGGAGGGGCTGCACCTCAGCGCTCCTGGCAGCCTGGGCAGCAGAAGGGCCCAGGAGACGGACCTTTTCTCTAGCGCCAGGGACTCCCAGAGGGGCTGTCGCAGTAGAGGCAGGTGGCGCGGGGTGTTCGGCGTCCCCTGGGCTGGACCCACAAGGGAGCTCACAGCGGACTGGACCCCACTCTTCTAGCCAGGGCCCCGCACCTCCCTGCAGATGGCCTCTCCCCGGGGCGCCCAGGGCTGGTTCTCTAACCCGCTGCCTAAAGAGGTGGTTCTGGTTTCTGTCTGGGCTCAGAACCACCGGGGCGCTAACGTTGCTCCCAGGTCTCCTTAACAGGTGTGGGGTGGCCTGCCCGAAGCTGAGGGGTGCAGCTGAGGGGTGCTGGCTCAGAGTGCTGTCAGCGGCCACGGCCACGAGGAAGGGTGACCGTTTGAACCACTGAGGGCCCCAGGGCTGTCTGAGCTGGCCTGAAGCGGGAGGAGGCTGAAGCAGGGGGGGCCGCTGGAGGTCACAGGACAGAGGCCAGGAGGCAGGGCAGACGCCAGGAGTGCAGTGGGAGAGCAAGGTGGAGACGTGTGCACAGGCTCGAGAAAGCCCCCGGACACCGCCGTGCGCTGCCCCAGGCTGGCGTGTATGTGGCTATAAAGCCACTTTAAAAAAACAGATAAGAAAGGCACCCACAAACTCACGTCACAGTGCCTCTTCCAGGAAAGCAGGCACACGGTGTGCCCTCTCACAGACACACACGAGCCCATCTCCTACGGGAAGAGAATGTATGTCTACACCTAACTTTACTTACATAATGTTTTACTCGTTTCATTTTTTATACCTAAATGAATGTGATAAGGGGCTTCCTTGGTGGCATAAGGGTTAAGCACGGCACTATGAAGCATCTGTAGCCACTGCAGCACGCGTTCGATCCCCGGCCAGGGAGGGGACCCACATGGCGCAGCAGACCTCTCCTGCCTTGCCCGCTGCTCCCCGGGCAAGTGTGCTTCAGTGGATCTGCCTGTTCTGCTCCCCGCTCTGTCTCTGGTGAATCCTCTCACCCCCTGCATCTCTGGCCTCGAACCCAGTTCTTATGTGCATAAATAAATAAATCTTTAAAAAAATAAAATAAATGTGATATAAAAAATTATGTCTATTAGGGGGGCAGGTACCCAGGTATTAATTACGTTATTCTTTATATTTTATTTTTAAAACTTTTCTTAAAGTTAAAGTCACAAACACCTGAAGTCCCATCACTTGCATACAACTCTGTGGCTCCCCACGGGGGGTAGAGATGGGCCCCATCCCAATGCAGCTGCTGAAGATGAACCCCCAGACTTCCATCTGTGGAGAGTCTCGGCTGCGGGCCCAGGCCATGGTCCAGGGTGTGGCTAAGGGCGTGGCCGCCCTGCTGACAGCTGATTTCACTTCAGCATCACCATCAGGTCCTGCAGATGAGCTTTGTTTTCTGCCGAGGCCCCTTAAACTGACGGCCCTGGGCCGGCCTCGGGACGCGTACTGCTCCAAAGGCTCCTGGGGCACATACACACGCGCACTTCCCGCCCTCCTCCGCCCAGGAGCTAAGTGAGAAGGTTCTGGAACCCACCAAGCATAGGAGCCACCACCCAGGTGCACCCCCCTCCCCCCAAAGCCCTACTTGTCCAGAGAAATCCTTAGAGGGCTCAGATAATTTGCTCACACACCTACTGTAGGGTTAGAGATCAATCAGGTCTTTCCCCCCTCCCACCACTGTGATGACGGACACCTGCGGTGCTGCGAGCATTCCAGGGTGGGCGTGCGCAAGTGGGCGCACCTGAGATGGACACGGGCTTAAATGGGCGGCGTCATGAGGACGCCAGGACCAACAGTACTGATGAGCAGCAGTAGCAGAGAGAGAGAAGAAGCAGCCGAGAGGGTGAGATATGCCAGAGGCTGGGAGGCCTGCCAGCCTCCCGGCCCCCGGCACCCCTGCCTGCCATGTCCCTGGCCACCTCTACTAATAAAAGCATGAAAAGCCACCGAGGGCTCCAAGACTCTCTCCTTCCTTGACCCGTCTGCCCAGAACCACCCCGACCCTGCCCAGTGCCGCCCTTCCTGCCACTACACCTACCCTATTTCTTTGCATTTGGACACCTAATCTCCTCCAGATACAGAGAATTTCCTAGAACGTCCAGTTTCCAGACAGGTAACATATATGGGGCTCCTCTCCCCGCTCTAGGCATTAGCGAAAAGCAGGAACAACCCAGCAGAGGAATGAAAGGAGGGGCTCGGGTAACTGGAGTCTGGGGCTAATGTTCCCCCGCAACAGACATGAGGACCTGCCGCCCTCTTGCTCAAGGGCACACCTGGGCCCATCTCACATCCAATATTTGCAAATACACAGGGCCCCGAAGCAAAACGATCACTTTCCAGCCTTTTAAGAGGACAAAATACAAGGACAGACCCCGAAACAAGAGACCCCTTGCAGCCTCTTAAGGGAATCACGGCTGAATCAGCAGGCCCTGACCTGGGTGTTAAGGGCCTGGCCTGCAGCTCCTGCGCAGTGTGTCTGACGTGAGAACTAGGGAAGCACAAGCGAGACAGAGCTGGCGAGAGGGTCGAAGTCCCTTCACGTGCACGTGCTTGAAGACAGGAGCCTGAGCTTTTCTACACCTGGCGGCAGTTTCTGGAGAGCTTCTCCACCTGCTGGAATTAAACCTGCCAAGCAGGTGGCTCTGCGGGGCAGGGATCCATGGTTCCTTAACTCCCGGGATCAGACACTCCTGGCCTGGCAGCCATCTGGGCCAGGTGGGGATCGGGTGAGGAGGGGCTGGGTGGATGGCCCCTGGACTAATGACTCGTTACGTGCACCTTCTCTCCCCTCCATGAGAGGCTGGTGCAGACGTACCTGCTGCTGGTGGAGAGAAGAGGATGCTGTATACAGGGTGACCAAACTGAATGTGAAAACAGCTGGCATCTGTCACTGGAGCACAGGCATGCGCTCTAGGCTGGTTCCAGGTCAGCACTGGAAAGACAAACACGGTTCTTTTCCTGAACGTCACCAAGTTCAGGACAACATAGTCAACCTGCAGGTCTCCCACGGGATCCTGTTTTCTCTTCTCTCCCTGGATTCTAAAGGTATGAAACAATATATACAACTGGAAGTTTCTGTTGCTTACACCTTCCACAGGGCTGAGGCGGTCTCTGGGGTGTGGTTACGGCTGATGGCTGATGGGGCCAGGAACTCATTCTATGCTAGGGAATTTTACTGAGGCTGGGGAACGAGACCATTACAAAGTTATCCTCAGTAACAGTAACACTGCCGAGATAAGCACTGCAGCAGCCGCTGCCAAATGCAGAGGTCAGACTGGTCTCAAACAAGTTTTGTTGTGTTTTTTCCAACTGGAATGCCCTTTTCTAGGTTAGCAAGGGACAGGCCGCTCTCAGTTAGCCAAACAATTTGTGGCGTAAATTTGGAATTTTTCGTATTTGAGGTGTAGCCAAGAAAGAATTATGCAAAGATAAACGGGTAAGCACCTATCTACTACACGGCCGGACTTACTGTGAACATTTCGCATTTATCTCCACTTCAGTCTCATAATAGCCTGATGACGAAAATAGGTGAGCCTCGCTTCCGAGGACAGATGCTAAAAAGCACGCTCACATTCCAGCACCACTTCCTGACACAACAGCCGTCTCGCTGTGTGGGGCAGAAGGACCAGAAGGGGAACCCCTCTCCCTGACAGAGGTCCTCCATGCAAACACGCCGCTGGCCGCGGGCGTGGGGAAGGCCAAGCCCATCCCTCAAAGACACGGAAAAGCCTCTGTCGTGTCTAACCACTGTGTTGGGGTTCCAGTCAGGGCAGTCAGGCAAGAAAAAGGAAAAAAAAGGCAAAAACTTAGAAAGGAAGAAGTAAAATCTGTATTTGCAGATGATACAATCTCATATGCGAAGGCCAAAAGAATCCACAAATAACCGAACTCAGCCAAGACAAAAGGGTTACACTCAGAAAGCAGCTGTTTTGCTACATGCTAGCAACACATAATGCAAGAGTGAATTTAAGAAAATAATTCCATTATAATAGCATCAAAAAAAAAAAACATTTAGGAATAAATTTAACCAACAGAGGTTGATTTACATTAAGAAAATAAATGCATATGCTAAGAAAACACTAACGAAAGGCACCAAAATGTTAAAATCACTTCTCTCTGGGAAATGATTTTACAGATGATTCTTACTCTTCTGTTTATACTTTCCCAATGTTTCAACAATGGATAGCTCGCTCTCTTTTATGTTTCTTTTTTTGTTTAAAGACACTTTGAGTATAGCAGAGTAGTGTTTCGATGGTAAAACTTGTACCTTCTCAGGCTAGTGAGACTCTCAACTGGAAAAACATCCCCTCTCTAGAAGCAACTAAGAACTTAATTAAGATAATGGGTAACTGAGTAGATAAAATGCTTAAGTCATTTGTCAGTCACAGATGGAAACAGAGCCTCCCAGAACCAGGCCCAGGAAAGAGCAGTGTGGCAAAACAGGAATTTTCTTGAGCTGAAGTCGAAAGCTATACCTGCACCCCCCGTGAAGCCTGTGATCCCCTTCTCAGGAAGGCCCGTGGTAAATCAAGTAGGGGGCCTCCCTGGTGGTGCAAGGGTTAAGGTGCAGCACTATGATGCTATCTGCAGCCACTGCAGCACAAGTTCAAAGCCCAGCCAGGGAGCTGACCCACATGGCGCAGCAGACCTCTCCTGCCTCACCCGCTGCTCCCCTCAGCAGTGTATTTCAGTGATCCACCTGTTCTGCTCCCCACTCTGTCTCTGGTGAATCCTCTCACCCTGCACCTCTGGCCTAGACTCTAGTTCTATGCATAAATAAATAAATCTTTTTAAAAAGTCAAAAAATAAAAATCAAAAATTAGACTAAATTTGTTATTCAAAGATGCAGAAGTAAATGCCCAAAAAAGAAACAGTTCACAGCTCAAAGTGATTCCCTATGGGGAACGCAAACTGAGAGAGAGGGAAGCTGCTTTGTGTTTTAACTGCCAGTAAGAAAGTATTATTTTAACGGTGTGTGTGTGTCTATGTGTGTATAAAACTTATGAAAATAAGTAAAGGCTTTTAAAGGAACATACTTTTCAACCCACGGAACGAATGCACATTTACCATATGTACTTTACCAATTCTTAGATATGCTTTTCTTGACATTTTAATATCTGTGAAAGTGAACAGCATCCCACATCCTTGTGGAATGCCTGCTAGAGAACAGTGAGATGTAAGAACCTGGTTCTTACACCCGGGGGCTGAGGTTTCACATTTGCATCATTGAAGGAATATTTGAAGCATGAATATGAGTTCTGGTTGTTGTCTGCCAAAGTGCAGAATGAGCACCAGTGGCGTGGAGGAAAACCCCCTGATAACACTGGACTGCTCCTAAAACCTGGGCGTCCCTGGTATCCTTGGGGGCACAGACAAGATGGGGTGAGGACACACCGACAAACGGACGCTCTCAGCTGATGACTGCACTGCACTCATCTCGCGCCTGCTGATCTTGTGTGCACAGAGCTGCTGCAGACCAAAGTCCATGTTCAAATAAACCTTCAGGCTTATTAGAACTAAAACTAAGAATTCTAAGGACTAATTAAGCTTCATGTGTTAGTTTGACTTCTATTACTTTTTTATTTTGGTGACAGGTAAATATTTGTGATCTTATGATAAATTACATCTTTTGTTTGAGGAATACAGTATGTATGGGAATGTGCATTACAAAACTATATATAATGATCCCCAAATACACAGAGTGCTCCATCGATACCATGGTATATTCCATAATCCCTAAGAAGAATGAATAGGAGCTATAATATGATGTGGGAAATTCCCACAAAGGGGGCTGGTAAGCAAGATACAAAGAAGTATGTGATCCCATTTGAAAAACAAAACACTTTGACAGAAAGCATGAGCATGTGTATGTTTACTAAATCTGTATTTGTTAGGATAATATAAGCACAGAACAACCATGGTCACTGTGGAGGGCAGAATTCTAAGGTGACCCTATGATCCCTGCCTCCTGGGATTTACTCCCGTGATAATGTTTCTGGGTGAAAGAGATTCTGCAGAATGATTAAACATGATCTTAAAATACAGGGATTATCCTGTGAGCCCAATCTAATCACGAGTCTTCAGAGCAGACTGTTCTCCAGCTGGTCACAGAAGACCACAGAAGTCTGAGGGGGTCAGGTACGAGCCACACTCTCCACTGCTATCTCAGCAGGGGGGTCACAAGGCAAGGAGCGGAGAATGGGCCCTGGTCAGCAGCTATGAGAAAAAGAAAGAAGTAAAGACAAAAGACAGACACTTCAGTCCCACAACCCTGAGGAAACAAATTCTGCCAGCAACTGGTGAGCTTGAAAGAAGGCATGAGCTCCAGTCAGGATGACAGGAGGGCCAACTACACCTTTGCGAGGGTCCAGCCACCCCAGGGCCACACTCCTGACCGTGGAAGCTGTGAGCTGTTAAGAGGGTGCTCGCCAAGCTCCTCAATGTGTAGTTGCTTCACAGCACTAGAAATCAAGTGCAGGTTTTAGTGGAGGAAGTGAGTGTCTGCCATAAAAGACACCTAGAATATGAAAGAGGCTGGATGAACTCTGAGAAGGAGGGTAGGAAAGACCTAGAATGTCTTAAACAAGCTATTAATAGAAATGTGAGCAGGGAAGACATTGCTGTAAGCGTAAGGGCTCAGAGGGCAGAGAGCAGCACTTTCCTGAGTTGCCTAGAAAAAGCCAAAGCTGCTACGCATGCTGGCAGAAGTCCAGACCTTAAAAATGCTGCTAGTGAACGCTCAGAAGGAAGTGAGGGACGTGTGACTAGAGTCGGGAGGGAGGAGTGTTCTGCTGCGGAGCAGACACTCGGGTGTAGGGGATACACCTGAATACACAGTGGAGGAGATTCCCAAACAAAGTATGGAAGGAGCGACCCAAAGTCTTCATGCTGCTTATAGCGAGGGAAAAGGGAGAGAGGAAATTGACAGAGGAACTGATAAACAAAAAAGGAACAGAGCCAGGACAGAATGACTAAAAACCCTCAGGCTCTCCAGATGAAAAAAAAATGCCCAAAGCCAGAAGTGACTGCAAGAAAGTAGCATCGTGAAAGGTGCCTAAACAGCCCTTCCCTGAAAGCAGAATGGACCACAAGGCCAGAGTATCCAGCCACACGAAAGACTCAGGAGATTAAGGGGCTCTGCATCGTTTTTCTCTGTTAAAGCAGAGGAGGTGTAAGAGTATATCCTCAGAAACAGAAGGGTTGTCTCAGAACTATCCATGGTTTCATCTAATGGAGTAAATTACCCTGAATTCCACCCGTGGCCCACAAGATTCTTGAGAAAATCGCATCAGCAGGAACCATGAGCAGCTTAGACCAAGCAGGACAGAGCACAAGGTGGAAGGAGACCTCTGACAGGAAGCAGGTTGATGACAAGCAACCAACCACGGACATGCACCACTTTTCACAAAAAGGGACAGAGCTTAACACCCACAGGGCAAACCTCCTAGATCATCTCCAGGCCTGGAAATGTAACCAAGGACACAGTTGCAGCTGGCCTGGCTGAATTTCAAAACTGCTTTGGACCAACCCCTCACCACCCATCTCGCCTTCTGATCCAAAGGCTGTCCACTGCCTGCCCCACACTGTTTGAAGGGAGTTGGAGCAAAGCCAGTTCTGGTGCTACAGGTGCTACAGGAGGACTGTGGCCCCACCTGTGGAGCTAAACTTAATGGTGATGCTCAGGAGCCTCCTCCACCTGACTTAGATTACTAAAGTAAGATTTTGGACTTGAGCTGATATTATAATGGATGAGACGACAGGTGGCCTTCAGACAAGATGAAAGCATTTTGCATATGGATGTAGGTCAGCATAACGGGTCAGAGGGCAGACTATAGTAGCCAGAATTCTAGGATTACCCCCTTATATAATCGTCCCTAAGTGTGGGTGGGAGCTGGGAGTGATTATGTTATATAGCAAAGAGGTTTTCGCAGATGTAATTACTTTTACTAATCAGTTCAGTTTGGGTTCATTAACAGAGATTATCCAGGTGGGCCTAACACACAAACCTTTAAAAGTGGAGAGGAGGTCAAAGATTCAAAGGATGAGGGCGGGCTGGGCGGCACTGCTGGCCTGCAGGTGCAGGGACCTGGTGGGAAGGAGGAGCAGCCCAGGGGCCAGCCAGCAAGGAAATGGGAGCCAGAGTCCTATAGCCACCAGGCATGGGATCCTCCCTAGAGTCTCCTGACAGACGCAGCCTGGCCGACATCTCCATTTCCACCTTGTGACACTGAGATCCAGCCACAGCACGTCAGACTCCTGACCTTCAGAACCGTGAGTTAATAGAGGTTTTTTTCAGCTGCTATGTTTATGATAATTTGTTATATAACTTCAGCAATATAAGACCAATAAGGTTGTTAATATAGCAAGGTGGTTAGGTTGTTAATATAGCAAGAAGACTCAAAATAGGAGAAAGCAGAAGAATTTTCGTGGCTTAAAACATTTGGTTATTGGGGCCTCCCTGGTGGCGCAGTGGGTTAAGCAACGCACCATGAAGCAAACCGCAGCCACTGCAGCACGAGTTCGATCCCTGCTGCCGGCCAGGGAGG
>JAGFMF010011401.1:2456914-2486449 GCA_019455555.1 Galemys pyrenaicus
TGCTCTCTGCTCTCTGTGGTGAATCCTCTCACCCCCCACACCTCTGGCCTGTACCCCAGTGCTTGTATGCATAAATAAATAAATCTTTAAAAAAAAAAACATTTGGTTATTTATGTGAAATTCAAAATAAATGTGCCTGCTAACATTAGAGAGGTGTTCGTTCATTTGCTGCAATACAGTGGCCTGGTCAGGAGTAGCCCGCTGACTTTGGGCAAGGACAACATTACCACAGAAACAGCTAAAGCAGGTGAGGGTGGGGCACAAGCAACAGAGAGTGCTGGGCCCAAGTCGGAGACGGACTGAGAACCCAGAGATAGGCAGGCAGTGAGCCTTGTGTCCAGAAAACACCCCGTTTCCGGGGAGAAGAGTAGTGTTGATAGAAATGAAAGTCCTGGGCTTACCACTTGGGAGAGGCTAAAAGAGACCCTCCCAATCTAGGACGAAGAGAAAGTGAGTCATCTGTAAGACCCCAGGGGATTGTGGGAAGAGTTGCCTGGCACTAATCAAAATGGGTAGGATAGGAGAAGAACAAGGAAAGGAGTGCTTGAAAAGCTGTAACCAAATATATATGTGACCTGGGGCGGTCTACAAAACCTCAAACTTAATTTCAGTTTAAAGACCTTGAATTTTTCAAGGGCATTTAGCAGGAATGCTCATTTAAGAGAACTGAGAAGCCCACAAGAAACAGAGGCCTGAGTAAGAACCATTAGGGACAAACGAGCCGATACTGGAATTACTAGACACAAATTACACAACAACTCATGCACTCCCCAAATTGGATAGCCCAAGACTTGAAACAACCAAAAAAATACCCAACAGTAGAGAGGAAACAGGGATATATTCATGTAATGTGATAGGCCCCAGCAATGACAGTAAATGACAGGCACAAGCAACTACATGAACAAGCCACACAAACACACACACACACACACACACACAGCATCTGATGTATTTCATTCACGTAAAGTTCAAACTAGGCAAAAACAAATTCCATTGTTCGGTCTATATACATAAGCACGGTGCACAGGAGAGCAAGCATGTTATTACCAAGTGATATATCAGCTTATACTGATGTAAGAAAGAGACGGGGTGACTGAAGAGGGATTTACGGAGAGCTTAAGCACTGCTGTTTGTGATCTGTTTCTTGGTCCAAGGAGCTCATCGGGTGTTTGCTTTATAATTCTGTCATACCGTTATGTTTCATGTACTTTTCTATAAAAGGGGAAAAGGTTCGTGGTGGTCTTACGGGAACCAGAACCTCAGCAACCTTTCTTTTCTCTTTCTACGTGTAGTTCAAAGTCTTTACGATGAATATAAATTATGTTTATTTTGGGGGGTGGGAAGGTAAGAAACATGCTCGCAGAGTAGGTGGGCCTACTTTCCCTGGCCTCCCAGTACAGGGAATCCCCCCAAAGACATCCCATCCAGCTCTGGTTTTCCCCAGTCCTGCCTCCCCCACATCCATGCACTTACTAGCCTCTCCTTCCCCACCACTTGATAGCCAAAAAGTCATCTATCTACATGCTCCTACTCCATTTTCTGCTCTCACCCACCTCTACAACTAGGAAACATTTCAAGCATAAGGACAAAATAACAGCAAGAATGCACCCAATATCCAGACTAAAGAAGCGTAAACATCAGTGAGCATTTGTTCTTCTATCCAGAAATAATAGTGTGCAGGTTTGGGGCATAGTTCCCATGTATGTATTTATATTTTAATCATATATCAAATGTGGCAGAGATATTAAGCTTCTCTGAAAAACATATTTTTCATTTTGCATTTTTTTAAACTTTGAAGAAACAGTAGCATGTGGAATGCGGGCTTACCCAGTTTTTTTTCCACTCAGCATCATGTTAGTAGAATACATCCCACTGCCCTGTGTATCTCCAGTTCACTCCTTTGCACTGCAAGGTGGCATTCCATTGTAATTTATTAAAATGTGCCCTTTTGTCCTGTTGATCAAAGGGGAAGTCAGTCTCCAAGACAGTTCCTAATGATCCCTGCATGCTGGGATTCAGCCCTCTGCTAGTTCCCGCCCACCAGAAATGGAGGTAGGAATGTGACTTCCACGGGGAGGTCACGTAAAACAGTGTGGTGTGTGCCTTGCTCTCTCAGACCACTGGCTGAGAAACTAACTGCGAGTTAAACTGGATGCCGTGTTGTAAGGACAGTCAACACCCTGGGGAGAGGATGAGGCCCCCTGCCAACTGCCAGCATTTCAAGTGTTAAATCACCCAGCACAGCAGATTCATCAAACTGGGTCATGAGCCTCCTCATATACATTTTTGGTTTGAGCTTGATTTTCATATCTATATTCACATGTATCTGGCTGATAATTTTTATAGTTCTCTGGTTTTTACATGTTAGATTCATAAATGTTTCTTTTTCTCTTCTGGAATAATCTGATGCGTGATATTGGAGTGATCTTGTCCTTAGATATTTGGAAGGATGGGTCTGTACAGCCTTCTGGGTCTTATGTTTTTGCAGTTAAGTATTTTGTTTTCTTTTGGTTTTGTTTTAATGGGCACATTTTCAAATAATTCATGCAATTTCTTTCAAGATTATATGTCTCTTCAGGTTTTCTATTTCTCTTGAGAGAGTTTTGGTAGATTTTCTTTTACTAGGAGACTCCATCTAAGTTTTCAAATTTACTGGTATAAGGATAAGATTATGTCTTAATATCTACTGTCACTGTTAACTATACCCCTTTTAAAATCCCCAAGATTACTCAGGTGTACCATCTTTATTTTGCTTCTCAATCTTTTCAGTTTTGACTAGTTTCTTTATTCAAAGAGTCTACATTTTACTTTATTGATTCCACGGCATGTTTATTTTCTATTCCTTTACTTTCTGTTCTGCCTTCTCTCAAAGGATTTATTTTATATATATAATTTTTTTTACCTAATTATATGAGCAGGAAGCTTATCAATGTCATTCTTTATTATTTTAAGTATTCATGGATATGATGTTCCTTTTAAATATTACAGTTGCTGCATCTCACAGATTGCATTTTTCATTACTTCAGTTCTGATCCATGCATTCTATATGAAAGACACTACCACTGCCTTTTCAATATCCCTTCTCTCTTCTTCCTAATAGTATAGTGGTGAGAAATGATACAGTAATGTGTCCCGCTAATAAAAACATTTCCCAGTCTCCCTTGCAGGTGGACATGGTCATGTGACTAATACTAAGGTAAAGATGAAGGAATGTTACTGTTGGGACTTGTAGGAAAGTTCCATAAAAAGAGGATATAAAAAGAGGCAAGGAGCTTGCCTCTCCTTGTCTCCCTGACCTGCCCTCCATGCCTTACATGAAGATGTGACGGCAGTGGCCCTGAGATCATCCTGCACATTGAGGTGACTTTAAGGATGCAAAGCGTGAACTAGAATGGTGAGGCTGAGAGTGGAAAGCCACCCTATCAGCCCTGAATTTCCTGTTATGTGGAAGAAAGTAAGTGTGAATTGTCTTTAGCTACCATTATCTGGACAAATGCAATTCCTAACTGGTAAGGAAATTTGGAGTTTAGGTGTTTCAAATATAAAATATTTCACACATAGGAAAGCACTTACAGCTTAAACTAACAAGTAAAGGGAACATCATTTCATCGACCACCTGACCTAGTAGTGGAACATCAGCTGTCTCGCTGGGTGCTCTATTCAGTTGCACTACTCTGCCTTCTCCCCGCTTCTCACCCACCTCTTACCCACAAACGGGAATTTTTAATCCCAGCCATGTTTCTGAATTCTGTGTTTTTCTTTATAATTATACCACACATTTTTGTAAGCCTAAATTATACTGCTCTCTTTTGCCTGTTTTTAACTCTGATATAAATTATATCATTCTGTATTTCTCTTCAGTTTTCTCTTTTCCTCAACACAGTGACACATCTATATCAATGCATGTGTCTGTTTCATTTAATCTCACTGCTTTATATTGCTCATTGTATGTATATACCACTATCAATCCATTCCCTCATGTGTGGATATGAGTGATTTCAAGCGTTAGGCTACTACAAAATACTACAATATTCCTCAACTCATCTCCTGGCTACCCATGCAGCACAGTCTCTAGGAATATGCTTCCAGACTTTTCTGACACCCCAGCATATGTAGAAAACATACATTTACATGGCCCACTAGATGAAATCTAGTAGCTGTGCAGAACTGTAGACACAACTGCAGAGATGGTCAACAGACTGGCCACCGTTAAGAGCTAAGGGGACCAGTAGGATGAGGCACATCAGTGTCCCACAGCATAGTGTAGGGCCTGGTTAGAATCAAAGAAATGCAGGGTGTGGGTATGTCAACCACGACTGTGTGTATGCTATGACCAAACTGCCTCCCAACAGAACCAAAACAATTCGCTCTCTCGTGAGCACTGTATTCAAGTTCCCATCACTCCTCATCCTCACCAAGCCTGAGTGTCTAGACTTTATTTTTGTAAAAATTATCTCTGGTCTTGATTCATATTCCTTACTACTAAAAAGGTTGCACATATTTTCATGTGTGTTGGCAATCCCTGTTCCTCTGCTGTAAAATAGTAATGCATTTCTTTTGTCTGTTTATTAGATTGTTTCACTTTTTAAGACTTTTTGGCATCCTTAATATATTCTGGATAGCAATCATTGTCAGCTTTATTATTTTGAAATCGTCCTGCTTAGGACCTATTTTTCACTGTTTATTATTTGGTATGATTAGGAGATTTTGCTCATCAGTATCTTTTAAGGTTTGTGTTGTGCTTTCTTTAGGAAATTCCTCCCAAGCTCTTTGTTACTGATTTCTTACTGTTCTTTAATCAGATACTCTGAGATGTTATTTTACTTTTTGACATAGCTTGAGGCTAAGGTTTGTATATGCCCACTGCTTATTTGGGAATATGCACTGGACAAATGTTGGGTGGTGGGTGCTATAATAAATGTCCAATAGATCAGGAAAGATAAACAATGGCTGCAGGGGATGGATGACAAGTCCAGCCTGGCTGTCTGTTTACTTACTGTCTAGGGCTGCTTTCACTCCATAAAGGCAGAGTTAAGTAATGAGATACAGACCTTATGTCCTCACCAAACTGAAAATACTCTGGCCCAACCACTGCTGTATTCAAACTGTTTCCCTTCTGGTTTTTGTCTGCTTGATATTCTGTAAGAGCCGTTTTATAAAATCTATGATGATACTTCTGGCAATTTCTGTTAATCTTTGCTTTGTTATTTTACACCAATTTACTATGTGCAAAAAAGTGTTAAATTGTTCGTTTTCTGGGGCATTATTTCTCCTACCATTAATGCAATGTCCATTTTACTCCTGGTAGTTATTTTTGTTTTGAAATGTTTGGATATTGTTACTATAACAGCTTCTTTTTGTCAGCATATCTTTTTCCCATGTTTTTATGTCTTAAATTTTGGGTGTGTCTCTCATAAATAAAATAGCAAACAGCTATACTTAGTTTTTCCATGGAATCTGACTCTCAGTCAGGAAGTTTGGTTCATTATATATAGTGAGATATGTATTTGGTTTCATTTTTGCCAACTTTTTGTACTTTCTTACTCAATTTTTCTTTATTTCCCCTTTCTTTCCTGTCTTTTAAGAATTTTTAACTCCATTTTTAACGTTTATTTTTAACCTTTCACAATCCTAACATGATTATGTGAACTCTAGACTTAATAAAGTCAAAGTACACCAGTATCTTTAGCCTCTCCAGACAACATGAGAATACCTGAACTCATCAGATTTAAACCCTTTTGCTTACACTTTGCTGTTTATTGTGTATTTAATGGAGAAATACATCATGTTTTCCAAACAGCATTTGAAAAATACAAATACAGACACCATAAAACAAAGCAAACTCCAGTCACAAGACACTACATACAGCATATGAAAAAAAGTCTGAGCTCAGGTATGAAAACTAGAACTAAAAAGGTCCAAGTTTCCAGCTTGGCAAAACAAGTAGTTACACAAAACATTCAATAAACTAACTTTTCCCAATGTGTAAACAAAATAACAAGACTACGTTTGTGCCTGGCAATTTCAATCTGGCACCACAGCTATTCAACATACACAGGTACTGTGCACACTTCAGCTGATTTTTATTGTGGTGGAAGGGTAAGGTGACTGCATAAGGCAAAAATGTGGGCAATGGGAACTTGTGTGCTAGACATCAGAAAGCCCCAATTCCTGTATGGCCTAAGAAGAACAAGACTATATTCCAACTTCAGAAAATTAATCTAGAAAGACCAGGATAAAGTTTAAGGAATCACAGTTAAACATGAAAACACGCATGGTAGAAGGGACTGCCACTGGGGGAGGGAGGACTCAAACCAAGCTAAAAAGAAAGCCTACTAGGTTTGCTGTGTCCAGATTGAGATGATTTCCATTCATCCAGAACTGCGTCACTCATGTTTCCTAAACATGGATGTTCTGCTGAATAAGCAGTCTATTTTTTTAACTTAAAGAAAGGTATTCATAATCCTTTCGTAGAACAAAAGCTGACTAGATAGCAAATTCTTGCTAGAGATTATTTCTTATGCGTCTACATGTAAATTTTAATGAAGAATTTTGGTAATTTCATCATTTAAATGATGTCTTTTTTATTTTTAAAACTAAAACTTGGCTTAAAATTCTTAGAGAAAATATCTTTTTGTTTAGAATTTTACCTTGGAAATTCACTTGACCACAATATAACCATACTGTGAAGCATACAAAATTTCTATATGTGGAGATCCAAGACTGATAACATTTCACAGTCATTAATTTTAGTAAATTTTTACTACAACATTAGCCATGGAAGCAAAGTGTAGTGTTTTGTGCCTTGTGGCCACAGGATTGCTGGTGTCACATCACGGTTAAGAAAACACTAGCATTCTGGGTTTTTTGCTTTTTTTTTTTTTTGTTTTTAACAAAACTACATCTCAGCATATTGTGTACATACAAACAAAAAGAACAGGCGGCAGCGAAATGCTTTTTGTTTCACGACAAACGATTGAACACAAAAGAATATGAAGCTTTGTATGTGGCCAGACAGCTGAATGGATGCACTCTAAGACAACTTTACAGATAAAACCAGTGTACTCCTTCCTGATCATATCCATCCAAACCAGACTTACTAATTTTTATTCAATGTCAAATATATACCCTCAGACTTGACGTTTTAAAGGGTTACAGCTACCTAACAGGGACTGAGTTAGCTGTACTTTCATGCTTTCTCTGAGTACCACTGCACAACAGTATCCAATTTAAAGGTTAAAAATGAAAATTTTCTAGATAAAAACTAAAATTCATCAAGCTGAGGAACCTAAAATTAGTTCTACTGTCTAAGAAAAATCTATATAAAGTGCATCATCAGTGTAAGCAATTTTTATACCAGTTTGACTGCAAATTTTTCCCAACAATGCATCAAACATAAATCCAGTGTAGATGTCAGTCAAGGGTACAACATAGCTGAGGGTTTTTCTCTTTTTTTCTCTTTAAGGGCAATAGCTCTTTGAAATAGTTAATAAACTGCTGCTGACACCTCGATAATCTGATCCATTAATAAAAACACTTCTAACTTCACATACTAACCTGGACTTCTGACCAAGCCTAGCCCAATAAAGGAAGGTAGCAAATAATCCTAAAATCTGCTTTGAGTCATATCTAGTCTGGTACCCTTCATTCTCCTCCTTTAGCATCGGAAGACAATAGGCTGAGCTGGCAGATACTGTTTATGGACCCTTGAGGATGGTTTATCGGTTCAATCTGTTTTATTGAATTCTTGATAACAGGAATAGGATTTTCAGGGAGAGCAGGGACACTGGAAAGGTCTGCCTTGGATGTTTCCTGTGAGGCCAACAGAGAAGTCACTGTCTGAATAGTTCCTAATTGAGCTGTACTTGTCTCTGAGACTGTTCCTCTTCTGTTTGGTTTCCTCCGTCCCCTCTTCTTTATGAGGTTAAGACTCTCCTCTAGACGCCTACTATAGTATTAGCTATGTTTGCTGCTGTGCTCCCTGAAGGCCTGGGTGAATGGTTTACCAGACGTGCTGAAGAAACAACTCTGGTGACTGTGGGCTTTGGTGGTGGAGAAATGACCAGTTGTGAGGCAGTTTGAGGAATGCTTTCACTCAGTGTATCCCCAGAGATTTCACAGGGATTCGCTTGCTGCAAGGAAATTTCAGTAGGTTGCACGTTGGTCACAGATGCTGCCATTAATGCAGGGGCAGGACTGTTTCTGCCCGGAGAGCTGTCAGTCATTGGGCTGGTCTTCACAGTGCCAGAAGGTGAAGGTACAGACATGCTGTTTTCACTGTCTACAGACAAGGCAAGGCTGCTGTCATTCAAAGCTGTCAATCTGACACCTTCCATTAAATGTGTTTTCTTTTTCTCAAGCACATGATTGGGTAGTAACTGATGAAGTTCTTTTCTTTTCAAATGCATAGCAGCAATTTTCATATCCATCTCAAACATCTTACTATTTATTGCTTGCCTATAAACTGTATCTGTGAAAGACTGGATATCATAGGTGAGATCAATACTGAGAACTTCTGAGTTTTCTGGCTTTTTTAACACTAAACCAATCACCCACATTGTACGAAACTCTTTCTTGTCAGGACTTTCCTTGGGTGCTGGAAATGACTGAGGATTCACATGTGCCAACGTGATAAATTCATTCTTCTCCAAGCTTCCAACCAATATTCGGATTTTTGATTCCACCAAGCCTACCCATTCCAGATGCTGTTTCTCTGTTGGTGCACTTGCTAGAAGTACAATATAATGCTTGTACTTTTGAAAAAAGCTTGGAGCTTCAAAAAGCTTGGACCATTCTGCCTTACTCAGCAAAATTTCATGTGTAATAGCAAGCCCTTGCTTAAACTCCTCAATCATGACCATCCTTGTTGAAACAGACACATTGTATGTGGAGTTTTGCTGTGGATATGCTGGTGTAATTATAGGCATAAGATGGTACCTATCACTGGGATTTACTCTCGGGTCCCATACAGGCAAATTAAGATTCCTTTCTTCAGGTTCTTTTAGCAGTACTGGGTTTGGCCATTCCCATTCAGAAAACACCAAGAAAAATTTACGAACAAGAGTTGATGCTACTGCATTTGGGTAAAGCTGGCAAGTTCTTGCTACTAGCATAGCCCAGGAAACACCTCCTAGGAAACCTAATATATTGGAATAGATATTGTGGCACTTGGCCCACAGTTTGATAGCTCTCAGAGTTAGCCTGAAGTTGTCAATGTTTGGTACTAGATGTAAAATTTCATCAGTTACTCGGCAACCATTAAGGCTTCTTATGCATCTAATATCTAAATTTTTAAGCAGACTGTCATCTCTTAGGTCCAAATCTTCCGGAATAGTCTGCAGTGCTAATCTTGCAAACAAAATATCAATCTCTATCCCATCAAAACACAGTTTGATAACTGGTACAAATGCCTCCTCAACAGCCCTTAAATCTTTCACTTCTTCGTGTAGTTTTAATTTATCATAGAACGAGGTGAAAAAGTCGTTTCGATCAACATGTCTTGGTGCAACACACAACGCATCGATATCAGCACCTTTTGTATGTACTCCTAACCTGTAAGAACCAAATGTAAAGATTTTCCCTCCAACATTTTCAATCACAGCTTGTGGAAGACTCTTGCTTTCACTGATTTCTCGTATCCATTCCTTTACCAGATTATTTAATTTTTCCAAAATTAAAATCCTGCGCTGCAGTTCCTCTTCCTCTTCAAAAACCCCAAAGGGTTTCAGGGTTTCAATTAATTTCTGGGTAAGTATGCAGTCAGTCTCCTTGGGGGCTGCTAAACTGATGGGGGAGGAGATGCCATAGTGCTTGGGCGGCGGCAGGGTCTGTTGTGGTCCCTGGGGTGTCACCGGAAACGGCATCATCTCTAGCGCCGACCCCGCCGCACCACGTCCCCCTCCACCGCGACCTCCGTGGCCTCTGCCCGGGTCATGATCCACTGAGGCGGGAGGGGCGGGTCTCCTACCAGCCCAGGTCCGACCCGCTCCAGCTCCGCTCCCGCCGCTTCAAGCGCTTCTCGGCCGTCCCTTCGGCCCCAACATGGCGCCAGACCTCTTGCCGCGGCGTTCTAGAACTGCCGCGCACGGCACGCACGGCACGTACATGGGAGGGGGCCTGCGTGCCACGCAGGGCCTCACGGGAGTTGTAGTTTCCAGTGGTTGCCGCTCTCGCCAGCCGGGTGGAAATGAATAGAGGAGGGATTTGGTTTGTACTCTGCCAAATTCGGTCTTGTAATTACCGTTTTTACATGTTTACCTAAATCCACCTATTTACTTACAGAAGTACCTATTTCCAACCCATTTTAATATACCTTGCATACTTCCCATACCGATAGCCACACAGCGATCAGTAGATTTTTGGTGAACCCCATGTTGTTCAATCCAAAGGATCCAAAGGTCTACATATTTTTGACCTATAGCAGCCTCCTCTTAGCTTCCATGACACCACACTCTGTGTTGTCTGGACACATCTGGCCTTTCTTTAGATTGCTATAAGTTTTTATATCGGACTCTTCTGAGCTCCAGATCCCTAACATCGGATGCCTCACACTTAACATAATCTAAAAGGAAGCCTTACACTTCTCCTCCATAACTTGTTTCTTTCTTAGTAAAGAATGATTTTAGCAAATGGCATCTCAGTCTACCCACTCACTCATATCAGAAGCCTGAGCATCATTCTTGATAACTCCTACTTTCTCCTTCTTAATATCCAGTTCACTTACAAATACTGTTGACTCCACTTACAGAATATATTTAGTTTTCATCCACTTTACTTGTTCTCTTTAACTCCAGTTTAAGCCACCATTAACTCTTATGTACATTCCTACAATAGCTTAATTAATCTCCTATTATTGACCTTTCTGATGTATTCTCTGCCTGGTAACCTAAAGAGTCTTTTAATCCCTGCAGTGGTCTCCCATTTAAACTCAGTCTAAAATACTTAACAAACCAAATCGATCTTTCCCTGAGGATATCTCCGGCCTCACTTCCCACAACCTCCTCTCACCCTCTACTATGCTCCAGCTAAAATGGTTTCTCTCAGTGCCTTGCATTTGTTTGATTCCCTCTCATCCCTGGTTTTTTGCACAGCCGTTCTTCCCTCTCCTCAGAAAACTCTTCCTGTCCCACTATTTTGCTACTCTTCACCTGGTTAGTATTTTATTATCTTTGAGGTTGGTTTAAATTTGTCTCTTCAGAGAGCTCTTCCCTAACTCTTGTGCTAAATTAGCATCTGTAATTTTCTTGCAGAGCACCTATCACAATTTTTAACTGTGATCACAATTAAGCTCTTAGTTCCATGAGCACATAACCTATTTGTTTTGTCAACTGCTATATTTCCAGCACCTAATCAAGTACTAACATACAACACTCAACAAATGTTTGCCACAAATAAACAAATGAATGAGGAAAGGAAAATTCTCTCTCCTTCAAGTCACTGACAGATCACTATCCAGAAGACCCATTTCTTGGAGTTGATGACAGAGGGACAGTTTCAAACCTACAGATCATGACCTTTGGGACTGAGTCATGTTCAGTTCACTGCTACTTGCTCCATTGACTACAGAGCATGTGATTCTAGGACTCCCTCACACTGCCACATCTTTTGATTTTAAAGTGTTTCCAAGGGAGGTTTTTATGGGTTGGGGATCATACTCATTGCCCAAGGAGGTGGAAGGGCCACATTAGGAAGCACCGCGTTGTCATGTAGCTGTACAGTGGGGCTTCTGTCCAGCAGTGCTTATCAGGAAATAAAGCAGTCATAGCTATAATCCAGCAATTCCTTTCCTGGGAGAGAACTCTGCCCTCAAGTGTGTCATTGTACCCCTGTTCATAGTAGAGAGAAGCTGGAAACTGAGTGCCCATGAATAGGATAATGTGGTGTGTGTGTGTGCGTGCATGTGCATGTGTGTGTATAGTGGAAAACTGCCTCAGATAAAAGCAATGAACTGGATTTACATACAGCACTATGGGTAGATCTTAAAAACATAATGTGAGTTACCATAAATGAAAAATGAGTGTTACAGCGCAATCCCATTTATGTAAACAACATACTTAGAAAACAACACTACGTATAGCATACATATATACCCACATATATGAGAGGTAAATTGGGATTCATTAATACACTGGAGTTGGTACCTGGGCAGATAAGGGCAATGGAACAGAGGAAATGATGCTTCTCACCCACCAGGGCATGTGCCAAAAGTGTTTTAAAAACAAAAAGCAGAAAAAGCTTTCTGCTCTAACCTCTCACCCATATTGATGAGTGGTTGGTCCAATTAGGTCAAAGAATACAGTGAAACTGACTCTCATACCCTTGACATTGACATTAGTTTGCTACTCTGGGGAACTGCACCATGGTGCTTTAAAATAATGTGCATGTGCTGCAGTGTAGACTGGCCAAACAGCCTGTTCACAACTCCTTCTGTCTTCTAGGGCGGCTGGAGAGCCAAAATATCTGATACCCCAACTTCCACACAGCTAGAGCTGGCACATACTTGGCTCTTAGTGAGGCCAGGAACCCTTTTGCTCCTGGCCCTTGGCCTCACGATATGCAAACTGCCCACCTGTGTCAGGTTAATTTTTTCTCTTGGGTGTTTTGAATTTGTCTTGCCGATCTTTAGACATTTGTTACTTTATGTTAGCTATTCATCATGTCCGCTTTACCTATGACAAACATTTTCTTCACCTTTTAGTCTTATCTATATAGTTTCCTCCTTAGTTAAACAGAAAGTTTATGCTTTGATATAGTCAAAAATATCTACCTCTCCCCTTCTCATTTGTGATCTTTAAGCCTTCTTTATGAAATCTTTCTTTTAGTTATATTATTTTACCTTTGGTCTTTAATGCACTTGGAGTAGGGACCCAATTTTATTTTTCTTGATATAGCTGAAGCCAATTATTCCAACACCTTTACAAAATTCTATCCCCATGATTTGTGGTCTGCTCTCTATTCCACCAAGTTTCCACCAATATATGCTTGCTTCTTCCCTCTTTGTGTTTCCTTCCAGCTACTCAGACGTTCCTGACCCTTGACCACATGGTCACACAATACCACAGCTCTCTAACATGTCTCTGAGATAAAAAGGCCAACCTTTCCGACCTCTCAGCCCCCTGATCCAACCTATCTTTGGCGGTGGAGGGTCAGAATCCTTTCATAGAGTTGAACTCAGTCTGTGCAAGGACAGCACAGTAAAGAAGTTGGGTTTGTGCCTCACTTACTACTTTTACTCTATACATGGTTGATGGTATGTTCAGGACCTCTGGAACCCTCTAGAAACATTTCTGTTGCTTTAACCTTCAGGGAAAAGAAAGATACGTGGCTATCATTTGCTACATGAGAATATTATCTAAAGCAGTGAGAGACCCTACTCATTGTGATTTAAACACACTGCCCAAAATCCACCATTATAAGTCACCGCTGGGAAACAAAAGATACCAGCATGGCTTGAGGATCATCGCTAATAATGTTAGTATTCCCCTCATTCCAATGTCCATCCACCCTGGCCATACTTCTGCCAATTCCTCTTCCAATTCGTGTCTTTCAAACACTTCCTGCCAGCTACCCTCTCCTCCTGCTCTTTCTGTTAAGCACTGAGCACCTCCTTTATACAATGTGGCTGAAGTCTGGGGAGGCAGGAGTGGAGGGGAAGAGAGGAAAGCTGTTGCCAGGCCCCAGATGGCTACCACCTGGCTGGGGATGGGGCTCCTTCTGACACTAAGCGGCCCTGTGAAACTGGAGGTTATGATTTTTTTTTTTAATCTAAGCAGTGAACTGAAGGATGAAACTGGTTGTGGGCCCCCAGTCCTGCAACTTCATGAATGTCTTCAATTTTTCTGTTACTTTTCTAGTTTTAGACTGGTGAAAAGTTTAAGGTTGTTTTTCTTTTTACCAAACCACATAAAATAAACACTTGCCACAATGATCCCTATCTTTGAAAATACACTCAAAAGGAAGTCTCACTCAAGGGGTAGTCACTCCTAAATAAAAGGAGGAAAAAAATCCAGATAGCCTCCTTCATCCTGAGATAAGAGTTATTAAAAATCAGATTCATAGTAGAAGAAAATAATGTCAACGGAAAATGACTTCAGAGCAGTCAGGGGATGCGAAGACAATTCATGGAACATATTCAGTACGAGGACAGCAGAGATTTCACCTGGAGCCTGAGCAACCCCATCCGTTACCAGGGTGGTCTCGGAATGGCAAGGTGGGATGACAAAGGCATGCCCAGCAACGGCACTCAGATAGTTCATCTGCCACCTCTGGCCATTCTGGTTGGAACTGGAGGAGAGAGGAGGTTGGCAGGCGGAGCCGGCAAATGCCAAAGCAGTGAGTTCTCCTGTCTCAACTACAAAGTGCACCAGTGGGGCCTCCTTGGTGGCCCAGGGGTTAAGTCTCAGCACTTCCACTGCAATGGCCTGAGTTCAACCCCCAGCCAGGGAGGGGACCCACACGGCGCAGCAGACCTCTCCTGCCTCGCCTGCTGCTCCCCTCAGCAGTGTGTTTCAGTGAATCTGCCTGTCCTGCTCCCCACTCTGTTTCTGGGGAATCCTCTCACCTTCCCACATCTGGCAGCACCCCAGTTCTTCTACGCAAACTTTAAAAAAGCACAAAGTGCACTAAGGGACAACCACACCGTCTTCACGCCACCTACCCCCCCACCTGCCCGCCAGGTTCTAGAAGAAAATGGATTCCGGCTCTTACGTTATGGAAGCTGTGACTTACAGGATAGCCTGCTCTGCAAGTGTGCATCCACCCTTCGAGAGGCATTTAACAAGCACCCACTGCATTCTGGACGACATCGGAAGGACAAACGATCACAGCCTAGCACTGATGCAGCGCAGTCCCTGGAGGAGTGCAGGCTGCAGTGACAACCTCAAGTCATAGTGGCTCTAGAAATACTCAGAACTGCCTCTACCAAGAAAGACCCCAAGCAAAGAGCGAGGAACGAAACAGCTCAAACCTCTGGGGGTCAAGAAGCCTACCCAGAAAGGTGTTGAAAGGCACAGCAAGCTCAATTCACCCTTCTGAAAACAGTGCCCTTGCAAGACACCCCAGGTTCCCCAGAGTAGCCCAGGAGAGGCCACCCGGCCCCACGGTGGGCCAACAAACAGTCCGCCCAGCAGAGTGCAGGCGGCTAGGTTCCAAACCAGCGCTTGGCCACTGAGAGCAGGATTGCTCCATGGGACACTGGCAATGCCAGAGACATTTTTGGTTGCTACAACTGGTAGGGGTTTTACTGCCATCTCCTTGGTAGAGGAAAGGGACACTTCCAAACAGCTTACAATGCACAGGGAAGCCCCCACAGCAAAGAACTATCTGGCCCAAAATGCCAGTGGGACAGAGGTTGAGAAATCCAATCTAAATACACTGTGGGGGGTGGGGGTGCCATGGGAATATGGGGGAGGTGAAAGTGGAAGTGAAGGGAGGGAAGAGAGGAAGGGAAGGAGGGCGAGAAAGGAAGGAGGAAAAGGAGAAAGAAGAGATGGAGGAAAGAAGGAAGGAAGGAGAGATGGGAAGGAGAGGAGAGGAAGACTCCCTAAGCTTTTTACTAGTTTAAGGCCAGCTCCTTCTGGGAACACAAACAAACCCTTCTCTCTCACCCCTCCCAAGTCATTGACAAAAACCACATGGCCAGCCGCACCCCTCCCCGGAGTGCATGTAAGTGATTATTGTCTTTATCTCAGTGACAGGACCCAGAGCCCTCTCCGCATGGCACGGTCCTGGACACTGAAGACCTGCCCTCTGGGAAAAGGAGGGAGAGCGCTCTGCAGCCCGGCCCCCCAGAACTGATAGAGAAGTGTTTTCACACTCTGGGAGTCAGAGGGAAACTGGCAGCTATGTAAAGGCAATATTTATGGGGGAAAAGGCCCAGGGTGCATTACAGAGTCCATAACAACAGCCACATGATTAAAGAGAGCCGGGGTTCTTATTTCAGCACCCTGGGGAAATGTCTGGCAGACTCTCACCCTGGATTCTGCGGGGGCCGCAGTCAACCTGCAGGCACACAGCTTGTGTGAGCTGCCCCCAACACAAACAGCCACACACACTGCTCCCAGCCACTTCTCAGTTGCAGAGAGCAAGGAAGAGATGTGTGCAGTGGACTCTGGCTAAAGAGTTCCTTTGAAACCAGTACAACCAGTAAGCCCCAACCCATGAACAACCAGGGGGAATCTTCGACCGTAGAGACAAGAACTGGAATCACCATGATAATGTTCGGTAGCTGACCCCCAGAGAGGGCGTCAGTACACGCACACACAAACTCATGCACACGCAGACCTGCACCCATCACACACGCATGCGCGTGAGCACATCAACACCTGCGCAGGTGCCCAGGCGGTCCCTTCCCTCTCCCACCACCTTTTCCAGATGAGTTCAGCCACTGGCTCACTGGTTGTCTCCGGGACAAGAATGAAGAATTCAGGTGACCGGACCCCTGCTTCACAGTGGCACACACCACACTTTCGAATACCACAGCCACCTTTGTGGGCGCAGATGTCACCACAGCAGAGGCCACAGCTCAGCCTCGCAGCCACACACAAGTCCCGCTCTGCTGGGGACAGGCAGGCACTGTGCCCCAGCAGCACCTTGGAGGCTCTAGACAACCAGCACCCAGGAGGGAGGCAATGCCCTTCCCCAGAGCCATGTCAGGCAGTGGACCAGCCAGGTGCTGGGAATGCTGGGAAAGCCCCCTTCTTTCTTGTGACCAAACTGAACACACAGGTGTCGCCAGGACACAGAACTGAACATGCACCTCGAGTCCCACCGGCCCCACCAGCCCTACCTCCACCCTCTGCCTTGCCCTCCCTTGAAGACTGCGCCGGAGTCCACGGTGAAAATTCTGTGTGTACTCGCACGCAGGGCACACTTTCATGTCCATACACCCCTGTATCACCAGAAAACCAGAGGAAGACTAAGTCAGAAGGTGCCGGAGTGTGGGTTGAGCCCTGCCTGCCGGGCCGGGTGTGGAGGGCCTTGACCCTGGGGTTGCCTCCAGGTCCTCAGCAGCCCTGAGGGGCTCTGTGGAGGTTTCTCGCTAGGCCCACCTCAGCCTTCTCAGGCCTCACTCCCACTGGCCTGGAGAGACTTGGCTGGGGCACAGGAGTGCCCCAGAGCGGCAGGTTCTGGGGAAGGATGATTCCCTGGGGTCTGTGAGGCCTGCGCGCCAGGTAACATGACCTGCTTTTAGCCTGGAGAAGTATGTCAGTGAGAATGGGCCAGTTCAATGGACTCTTTCTTTGGAAGGTTCTGACCAGTGTGCGGGTATGGGCGCACCCTGCCTCAACTGCTGGAAAAGCAACGTGTGAAAGGGACCGGGAACCAAAGCAAAGGACGTCCTGCTTCACACAGGTGGTGTCAGGCTCCGAGACCCCAGGCAATCACCCGAGGCGCAGAGGGCTTTCCGAGGCCCAGGGCACTGTGGCCTCAGGACAGGCGGGGAATGACCCAGAACTGACAGGGTGCCCTGGCCCATACCACAGCGTCCCCTCAGCAGGTCTTTTCATTGAAAGAGGGGAAGGAGCCAGTCAAGGCAGGGTCAGGACAGAACTCCCACCCCTGAGGCTGGGCCTGTGGAGTTGGGGAGGGGTCCAGGGAGGCACTTGACATGCTGATCTGAGGAGGCTGAAAGCAAAATCAATTACAAGTTGCCTGTTTTTTATATAGGAGACTCTGCCAGCAACTCTGAATGTCAGTGATAAAACGTTCCTCCTTGCCCAGGGTGCACAGGTGCCTACAAGCACACAGCCACCCAAGGCAACTGGGGGCACAGCTGCCCAGTGCCTACCAAGGTGCTCCAGAGCCCACGACACCCTCAGAGCTGCATGGCACTCTGGCTGTGCCACAGGTGGTCCCTGGTCAGGCCCAAGTGACTCGAGGTGCTGGGACGCCAACCGCGCACTCTCACAAACCCACGGTGCATGGTAGACCCCAAACCAGAAGTAAAACTAGACAAGGAGCACTGCAACACCTCAGGGACACACAGTCATCACTGGGGCTCAAGGCCCTGACATCCAGTGACAAGTCTCGGGAGGCCATTAAATGTCCCTCCACTCTGAGCTACTTAAGACAAGTCTACTGCATCGTGGACACCATCATTTTCTATGGCAACTGAAGAAAGTCAGACACCATCTGAGCTATATCCAGGAATCTTTTGGCATTTAGAAGTTATTTTTTATGGCACTTAGCTATGAAGATAACCAACTTCCAATTGGATAAGAATAACAGCTCAGCACAGCATTCTTCCCACCAGCCCAGGCAGCCACAGGACCGTGCACACCCAGACATGCCCCGCCACCTCTCAGACCTGGCTTCCTTCATATTTTCATTGAATTGTCCCAAAGCTTCACCCAGTGCCTCTGGCACCAAGGGACTTTCTCTAATGTTTCTGCCACCAGCGTGAGACAAGGTGTGCATGGTTCTCTGCCGCTAATGATATCACTGCCAGAACCTTGGACAACAACCTTTAAAAGGGCACTCTGCCTATGATACCGCCAGACCACATCAGCAGCCACGCTCCGTGGGAGCGACAAACTGCAGTCCCCGAGAGCACACGGTAAAGGGGGCAAGTATGAGAGGGAGCATCCAAACACCGGACAGAGGTTCCGGCCGTCCTCCAGACATACCTTCTTCTACCTTCCCCCATTTCTGAATCTCCCCTCCTTACCTGCTGTCATGGTGTCCACATCCTTAGCTGCCAGCTCTTCCATGTCTGACCTCTTTCTCAGCTCAAACCTCCGGGACAAGCCTTCTCGGGGTTTCCATAATTCCTGGATCAAGAGGGGCTTCTCATTATCCCCAAAGACCCGGAAGCATTCAGCCTGCCACTGGCGCCCAGAGTCACCAGCCTGGCCCACCACATCACACAGCACGTACTGGCTGGCACAGTCAGGGCTCAAGGAGTAACGCTCCAGGGCCTCTTTGACCAGCTCCTGGGCACTGGACATGCCAGTGGCCAGGACACTCTTGTAGTGGGTGCCTGAGCAGACGCTGTCCCCAAACACCTTCAGGACCCCGGGAGCCGAGAGCTGGGTAGACAGCTCTGCTGGGTCGTCGCTGGCTCCCAGGCTGCAGAAGGTGGCATCAAGGTCACGATACTTGTAGCTCAGTGTCCGGGACAGCACGCTGGACAGCAGCTGGCTCTGCCGCTTCAGCTTGCTCTTGGTGGGTGGAGACATGATGAAGTGGGTCCCATAGAACATGGTGGGCCAGTCTCCGTGGGCCAGGTCTCAGGGTTCCAGCCAACTGTGGGGGAAATCCGTGTCCTGAGAGAGAAACGTGAGGTGGGTTAGCAACAGCAAATGGGGCTTGGCTGGGCTTTAATGGACTTGAGAGACCATCCAGGGCCTGCGTCCCAGCAGAAGCAGCAGGCGTGCCACCGTCTGCCAAATTCCCACAGGGAACCTGAGCAAGGATGTGGCTGAAGCCTGTGGGGCCGCAAGGGACAAAGCAGGGGTGAATGGGCTGAAATGCCCTTCAAAGAACGCAGCTACGAGGAAGCAGGATGAGGTCACCGAAAGGTGAGACACGTTCTACTGCAGGATTCTCACTTCTGCGAAGTGCTGGGTGCAACACGTGCCTCGTGACAGGCAGCCAAGAAGCAGCGTGGGAACCCTCTGTGCCTGCAGCGTGGCCCATCTCATCTGTCACCATGGCCCCCAGAGACATCACGGATGGCTGAGTATAAATGCTGTATCTCCGTAAACTCAGCTTCTCCTGCCTACAGTCTGTAATGTGGAAAACTCAAACACAGAGCTAGAAAAACAGTCACTGTCACATTCCCAGAGTAATAAGAGATCAGAATTTCAAAACACAAACCCCCCAAACACTGCTCCTCCATGGCCAGCCCTGGCTTGGAGGAGCAGCTGCCCTGGAGTGGCAACACTAGAATGTCACACAACCCAGTGGACACAAAAGGGCTCTTCCAGAATGGTGGAGGAATGGCTGGAATGTGTGCGTTTCCACCCACCGCATCCAACCCAGAGCTCGGCCCTGTCCGGGTCAGAGACTCAGTCTTGCTGGAGAAATTGGAAGACAGCTCTGGGGAGCTTTGGTGTGTCATAAAGTCATGATTCTCACACAATTAGTACCCTGAGGGCCTAGCATTCTAGAGAGAGTTGCTCAGGCCCCACCAAAGCTCAGTGGAGGCAAGAGGGCATGATACAAGGAAGATGGTCTCTGCTTCCTAAGAACAAGGCTTTGCCACAAGTCAGGGGAACACAAACATTGCCTACATCTCCTGATGACCGCACCCCACTTCTTGTGTCCCCACCAAAGACAAAAGCAGACAAAGAAGAAAAGTCTATGTTCTAGAAGGCTCTGGAAACGCTGGCCCGGGTCTGAGTGAAAGCAGTAAATGGAACCTGCCACAGTGACAACATCAGTCTTTAGTCCTGACTCACTCTCATGGATCCTGGGTGTGGAAAAAGGCTTTTTAAAACTTAAGGTGACGGCTTAGGGCAGGAGAAAGTGAATGGGAAACCCTCCTCCCCCAAAAAGAACTCCTCAGATCCTGAGGGGACTGAACAGTGGAAGTGCAGCCTCCAGCCCCCAGGCTGGGGACCGGTTTCTGTCCCGCTGTCCCCCAGGCTCCGGCCATCGTCTCTGAAGTCCCTCACTCCAGCAGAGCTGCCATAAACCAAGTTTGAAAAGCAGACCCTCCCCCATTCAATCCTCTAGAACCAGTCCCCTGAATGTCAGACACCACACATCTGTGGAGGACCCTGAACTCTTTAAAGTGTTTCTCATAGCTCCACCACCCAGACTGGGCTCCAAGCACTAATCCTGGAGGGGAGGGAGGAAGTTATTTATGTTCCTATAGCTTACCGCAAATCCTTTTATTATGTGCTGGATTTCTGAAAATCTGAACTTACTTAAAACAGGCAAGTGTCCTAAGCAGAATGAGTATAGGACGTTATCTTTGGCCTCAGTGAGTCAAGCTATAGGGGAGTAAATGAGTCAAATGCTCGGTTCCTCCTTCCCTAAAGAATGTGCTGGGCTCCTAGTCAAATGCTAAGGTGCCCAGAGCTGGCCATGGCATTCCCTCAGGGACTGGCCAATGGCCTCAAACTTAGTTTACAATGAAAGCATTTCAGAAGGCAAACACACATAAGTATATGACTTTGCCCTTGCACGCCACACCAGCCCGTAGCTTTAAAACCCTGCCAAATCTAACCAGAACCTTCTGCAAACCACATGACCCTGCCGATGAAATTTCCAACACTTGTCTCTGGAGACCGCTACACATTCTCAGAGAACCTGACCCTCCACAAACCTGGCCTCCTTCAAGCATAGTCTCCATCTTCACAGGTCCCCCAAGGTCCAAACCCAAACGCAGAGTGGCCCAAGGTGGTGTCTGCCACCAGGTAGCTGTGGCTTGTAAGCCTCTGCCTTTAGAGATGAGGTCTGAATGCGAATTTAAACACAATGCCAAAAACTGTGGAAACCACGTCTAATCAGAAAAAGCCCATGTCACAGAAAATTCATGAAGTAAATCCAGGAGTAACAGAAAAGTGATATTTGTGCGCCAGGGTGGATCCAGGTTCAGTGAGCCCTGGAGTTTATACAATTGTTTTAATAAAACAGAAACAGATGATAGAAGCGCACAGCAGCTAGGTCCCCTCCCAGGGCCTTGGAAGAGGGACCCCACCCTTTGCATCATTCTCTTGTGCTGGCTTCTAAGGCAAAGTTGTTAATATCATGAAGAGAACGAGACAATGTCACTCCTTTTTGAGCCCCAAGAAATCCCAGTGAACACAGACCCTGATCTACTTGGCCTCTTTCCTCAGGAAGGTTTTTCTCCTTAGAGTCATTCCTTCTATGGCCATTTTCAGCAAATACCCACCGGCATGGCCACTTGATTCCCCCCCTTCAGAATCAGAATTCAGAGCACAGCCTTTTGTCCAAATGTAATGGCTCATTTTGAAAAAGGGCAGGAGAGCAGGAAAATCCCACTGAGTGGAGACGCCCTGGGTAACCAGATCTGCTTTTTGGAAGCATGACCTGTCTTTTCCTTTTTTGCTCAACTTACTCCTCTTTCACACAAACACTTGGGAAACCTGGGCCCAGGCACCAGGCTGTAACGCACTTGCTGCTGCTTCCCTTAGAGAATGTTTTTCTCTTGTTCTCAAGGAAAAGCCCAATTTCTGATGAAAACAAGTCAGCGTCACACTAGTGAGTAGTGAGCGAGGTCAGTCAGTGCCGGGCTGACAGAATGGGTGGAGGGAAGTGGTGGGTCCAGGCCTGCAATGTGGAATCCATTAGAGTTTCCACCAGGACAGAAAGGGAGAGGGGAGACAGCTGTTTTACCCCCACTGTCTGTAAATCCTCTCTGACAGCTCCAGCCTGGGCAGTGCTTTTAAATACAAAAATAATTTAATCAGATTTAATTCTGACACGCTAGCCTGCCTCTTAAAAGGGGACTGGCTTTTTCCACCAATGGGAGTGAGCAGTGGCTCCCCTCTGGAATGCATGAGTGGCCGGGCTATCTGGAGACACCTGTAATCACGGTGACTGGGAAAATTCTTTTTAGCAATTCAGATTAACCAAACACTTGATAGGGTGCTGGGAGCTGGTTAGTGGGTGGGTCTGCAGCTCCTCCACAGCCCCACCAACCGGGTCCCTGACAGGAAATAAACGGGTTTCTTCTGCTGGGCGCCAAGGAGCTCCAGCTCAGCATCTGTTTTCTTAGATGCAGCGTTAGTGGAGGGGCTGGTGATGGTACAGAAATAGCTGGGAGACAATGCTTTCAGCTGGCACAGGAGTGGGAAACGTGCCGCTGTGTGAACAGGAAAACCAGCACGGGTTGTGGGTGGGGGAGTCAGGCAGACCCTGAAGGGAGGGTGCGGATGTGGGAGTGTCCCCTCCCTCCAAGGGGACCACCAGGGAGACTGAGGACGGGGGTGACCTGTAGTTGGGGGACCAGGCTTCAGGGGTGGCGAGGGATGGGAGCACACAGTCTCCTGGAATTCCGCAGTCCCGGCCTCCCTTACCCGCTCTAGCCAATATTTGGGTCCCGCCCCCCCCCCCAAAGACTGCGCCCAAGACCCGAGAGCAGCCGGTTTCCATGGCAACTGAACAAGCCTGGCCTTCCCGGACTAAGCCCCGTGCGGGTCCCACGGCCCAGAGCACGCGCCCCGCTGGCTTCCCTCTGACCTCTGCACCACGGAGCCCCAGTCACCGCCAAGAGGCCCCCACCGCCTCCCCTCGTGCACCCGACACTCACCTCCAGTCCACTGCCCTCGCCACCACGTCCCGCGCGGCTCCCACACCCACGGTTGGCCGGAGCTTGCGCCCCCAGCCACCGAGCGCGTAGCGGCGCCTCCTGCCGTCAACGGACGGACGGAGCAGACCTCTGTGGGCGGGGTCTCGGGGGCGGGGCTAGCATAAGAAGTAGGCCTGAAACCTGATTCCTCCGCCAGCACCCAAAGGACGGGAAGTGGCCTTTGGCGCCAGGGGTGTTTTTGCAAGGGCTGGGACTGGTTGTGGAGAGGTGGGGCTGTGCTATGCTAAGTTTGCGGCTACAGAGTGCGGCCACTCCAGCAGGGCCATTGCTGAGCTGAGGTGCCACGTGCTGGTCTCCAGCTCTGGCGGACAGGTGTGTCTAGTCCACAGTTTCTAGTTCTCCAGTGGACAGGCCCATGAAAAGGAGGGGTAGGCTAAATAAAACTTACAGGATGAGTGGCCCAGTATATGAGCATCTAAGCTATTCAAAGGGAACATATGGGTGACAGTTCCATCTCCCCTACAGTTTATCCCCCACCCAGCAGCCAGTTTTAAATGACAGATCAGATCGTGGTACTCTTCTGCTTAAAACAGTGCAAAGCAGGTCACGTTAGCTCCAGGGCTCTGACCCGACAGTCCTCCTTAGGGTCCTCCTCAGAGTTTACTTTGGCACTGGTTACTTTTTTTTTTTTTAAGATTTATTTATTTATGCATATAAGCACTGGGGCACAGGTCAGAGGTGTGGCGGGTGAGAGGATTCACCACAGACAGAGTGGGGAGCAGAACAGGCAGCTCAACGGCACAGCAGGAGAGGTCTGCTGCACCGTGTGGGTCCCCTCCCAGGCCAGCAGCAGGGATCGAACTCATGCTGTAGCAGCTGAGGTTTGCTTCATAGTGTGTTGCTTAACCCACTGCGCCACCAGGGAGGCCCAGGCACTGGTTACTTCTGCCCCCAAGTTTCACCTTGGAGAAAGGCTTCTCATAGACAGGTTCTTTAGTATCACACTGCTATGGTCCAGACCTATAGACTCACGTGACCTTGGACATTAAGGTGCAAAATCCTGCTCTTGTAAGCGAACCTATACAAGCTCAGAGATCAGGCAGCTAGTGGTACAGGCAAGAACTGAACCCAGACTAGTGGTAAAATAATACCCTTTATAGGACTTCCCACGTACATACAGGCGGCTTCCCGGGGCTCCCCAGGGTCGTGTATGTATATACACGACCTCCCCCCACCAATGCTGAAGAGGCAATATCAGGGCTGGAAGCAGAACCTGGGTTAAGGCCTGGGTTTTCCTTCTAGGATATTCTCACCACCAGCCAGGCCCATCTCCCACTGCTCCCCACGCCCTGTTCAGCAGCGGTTGGTCAACTACAGCTTGTGGGCCAACCTGGGCTGCTATTTTTGTACATGAAGTTTTATTGGAACACAATTGTACTCGTTTGAACAGTTATCTGTAATTGTTTTCATACCACAGACATTACAGCCCAAACACCTAAAATACTTACTATCCAGCTTTTACAGAAAAAGTCTGCTAACCCTTCCTGGTGAGGATGTAGTAATGTCTCCTACTGCTACTACTTCAACTGCTGCTGCCGCCGCCGCCGCCCCTCTTCCTCCTCCTACTGCTAGGGGGGAAGGTGGTCCTAAATAAATGACACAAATAAATTTATAGACTCCAACCCCCAATCCAGACCACCAATATTCCAAAACCACAAATCCAATAAAATAATTATTAAAAAATAAATCACTGGGACCTGAGGGTAAAATTAAGCAGCCAGGCTAAGTATAACACCAAAAATGTGAGCCTTAAAAGCTCTCTTCATTCAGGGCCATCTCCCTTAGTTCAGAGCCAACTCTCAACACGCCGTTAAGTTCCAACTCAGTGGATCTGGTAAAATATTTACAAATGTGTATCCCTCTCTTCTCCTTATATTAGTACTACTTTATTTCCCCTTCTTTTACAAAATAGTATTAACTTTTAATAATATTTTATTTAATAATAATAATTTAATAACTTTTAATAATATTTTACAAAATATTATTAAATTTTATTAACTTTTGTCACATATACCTACAGTCAAAATTTATTATAAGTACCTTTCAAACACGCGGGTGTGGACCCAGTCAGGCAAACCCATTTTATATTAAAGTTACCCTGTAACACTACTACTACTGCTATTACTACTGCTGCTGCTGCTGCTGCTCTGTCTCACTTCTCTATCTTTGCTCAGGCTACTCCCTTTGCTTGGGAAGCCTTTCCCCATCTGCTCAGACTGCCCTAACAAGGTATCACAGACTGGGCAGTTTAAACAGTGGGAATGGGGCCTCCCTGGTGGCGCAGTGGGTTAAGCAACACACTATGAAGCAAACAGCAGCCACTGCAGCACGAGTTCGATCCCTGCCGCCGGCCAGGGAGGGGACCCACATGGCGCAGCAGACCTCTCCTGCCTCGCCCGCTGCTCCCCTCAGCAGTGTGCTTCAATTGATCAGCCTGTTCTGCTCCCCGCTCTGTCTCTGGTGAGTCCTCTCACCTCCCTGGACTCTGGCCTGAACCCCGGCTCTTGTATGTATAAATAAAAATAAATCGTTAAAAAAAAATTATTAAAACAAATAAACAATGGGAATGATTTTTGTCATAGTCCTAGAAGTTAGAAGGCGAAGACTGGGGTGTCAGGGTGTTGTCTCCCGAAACTTCTCTCCTTGGCTTGTAGAAGGCCTCTCTGTGCCCTCACATGGCCGGCCCTCTGTGCATGCCTGTGTCCTAATCTCCTTATAAGGACACTGTCAGATTAGGGCCCACCCTAATAACCTTATTTTAACTCAATCACCTCTTTAAATACCCTATTTCCAAATATAGTCCCATTCAGACGTTTGGGGGTTTAAGACTATACATACGAATTTTAAGAGGATACAGTACAGCTCATAATATCAACTTCATCATCTGGCTAATTTTACTCATTAAGACTCAGATTAAGGGTTATTTTTGTAGTAGACAGCTCCAAGTCACCCCCCCTCCATCTCCCCATTCTGATTTCCATGCCCCTGTGTAGTTCCCTCCCATGTTGAAGAGGTCTGACTGTGAAATCAATGCTTCCAAAATGGCGGTCTATATTTTGGTGCTAAATTAAAAAGATGTGGATTCAGCCCTGGCTCCCTCAGAGCATGTCTCTCTGGGGAAAGATGGTGGCCATGTGGGGAGGACACGCAAGCAGCCCTGGAGAGGCTCGCGTGACAGGAAACCTGAGACATCCAGTCGTCTCCTGTTTGGGTCCTCCATCCCCAGAAGCTTGCTGATCCACATCCTTCCTGTATTTGATGAGGGACCCCAAGCTGGCCGGCAAAGTTGCTCCCAAATTCCCACCCCACTGAAACCAAGTGAGGTGACGAGCGTTTATTACTGATGAAAGGCACTAAGTTAGGGAGCAGTGTGTTGGACATCAGTAGATAACTAATACCCCTTCCCCAGGAAGGCCATCCTGACACCCAGATTTGGTTACGTGCCCCTCCCCTGTGCTCCCACAGCCTTTTATCTTTTACTGTCTTATTAACCAAGTCCACATCATGGCAAGCTATGTTCCTTAAATACAAATCAGACTTTGCTACTCTCCAGCCTATACTTGTAATAATTTCCCTTTGCACTTAGAGTAAAGTAAGGTTTATAAAACCCCATTCCTACTGGCCCCTGCTGACCACTCCAACTGCCCTCCCCCCGTCAGACTCCAGCCCCACAGAACTGCTGTTTTCAAACCTCCTAAGCACATTTCCTCCTCTGAAACTCTTCCCCTTGTTTTTCCTCCTTTTAAAATATTCTTCCTGCCATCTACATGCTAGCACCTTGTCATCAAAACCCAACTCCACTCCATCCCCTGCATTCTCTAGATGGTCATGCCTTGTGGCCACCCACTATCTCATGGCCTGTTGTGTTCCTTTCTGGTGAGTGTTGCTCTAAGAATAAGGAGAGCCGTGGGTTGTTCTGAGCGCAATTCTAGTCATGCTCAGTGAAGCCACAGGCCATCTGTAGGTCCACACACAAAACCAGTAAATGTTTCTTATAAAGCCTCTGAGCCTCGGAGTTGTTACGCAACTCCATTATTTAAATTTATTTATAAGTATAACTCACATTGAGAATGGTGGTCCGTGGAGCCAAGTGCTTCATCTGTCTGTGATTATTATACTTGTAGGTGCTCGATAAATATTTGCTAAATGAATAAACATAGAAATGACTACATTTCCAGCCATCTCATCTCTGGGGAAGCTCAAGAGTAAGAACTGAGTTTTATTTCTATTTGTACCCTAGCACCTGGTTCATAGCAGTAGGCAAAGCAAGTATTTGAACTAGAGGGCTGAATTATCTGCAAATTCACTAGAGAAGCGAGTGTTGAGTGGTCCTCCCCGACCACCAGGGGGAGGCAGAGTCCTAGGACTCAACCAAGGAAGGGCCCAAAAGAGCCCAAAGGAAAAGCAACCAGTTAAGGTCAAAGGGCAGGTTCCCAAGGGCCATCTGGCCAAAGGCAGAGAAACTGGGCTCTTAGGGAGGAACTGGAAGAGAGGAAGGGCAGCTGGCAGCAGGCACAGGACAAGTGTTCTAGCCGCCTTTCTTTCAAAGACTGTTCGGTGGCCATCACTGGATGGGAGGGGTGGCAAAGCAAGTGATTTAATCCTCAGATTCCATCACTGATGAACTCAGGGCCACACCCCAGAAATAGCAGTCCCTTGGGAATAGTCATTCTTTGTAGACTCAGCCAAAAACTTAGCAATTGTTATTTTTCTTCCCACAGCATATGCTGAATGATTTAGAGTAAACAATTTGAAACCTCCAGCACTGGTAACGTGGGAGATGGGACCACAGATGGGACACACAGGGTGCCAGCACTGCAGGTGAGGCACCCTCAAGGAACTTCCTCTCCAGAGACCAGTAAACAACACTGTGGTATAGCAGTTGTATATTAACCAGTCGATGCTGAGACAATACTGTGTAACAACTCCGAGGCTCAGAGGCTTTATAAGAAACATTTACTGGTTTTGTGTGTGGACATACAGATGGCCTGTGGCTTCACTGAGCATGACTAGAATTGCGCTCAGAACAACCCACGGCTCTCCTTATTCTTAGAGCAACACTCCCAGGAGCATGTTCTTCTCAATGCAGAGGGCAAGAGGCTAAACCAAACCACTCGAGCTCATCTAAAGCCCCTGTGGATGTCACATTCACCAGCATTTCATTGGCCAGAACAAATCACAAGGCTTAGCCTGGCATCAACTAGGACGGACAGTGTTTTCCTCCAGTGGGGGGGTTGAGAGTCCATGTCAAGGACAGGGTACAAGGGAGAAATGTGGACAAGTAACAGAATCCACCAGTCAGCACTAATATTTCTCTGGCCTACCACTTCCTCTACATAGCACTAGATACAGATGGGAAATTAGGAGACCAGAGCAGTCACCTAGGAGAAAGGTGATTTGTGGTGTCGACAATAGTGCAGTGATGATGGAGAAAAAGGGGCACGTGCAGCTGGTAATCAAGAGGCAGGGCAGACAAGATTTGACAGTGAATGCCACAGGGTGAACTGTGTCCTCTTAGAAACAAATATGTTGCAACCCTAACCCCAGGACCTTATTGAAATGTGACTTTATTTGAAAACAGGGTCTTGACAGAGGTGATCCTGCTAAAGTGACACGAGGGTGGGCCCTCGTTCAACCGACTGCTGTCTTTATAAAAGAGGGAAGTTTGGAAACAGAGACAGACTCAGGAAGAGGCACAGGGGAAAAGCCAGGTGGAGATGGAGGCAGAAAGCAGGATGATGCATCTGTAAGTCAAGGAATGTCAAAAATGGCCAGCAAATCACCAGAAACTTGGAGAGATGTGGAACAGATTCTCCCTCAGCCCTCAGAAAGTATCAGCCCTGACAACACCTTGATCTTAGACTTCCAGCCTCCTGAACTGTGAAAGGTTAAAGTTTCTATCGTTTAAGTCACTCGACCTGTGGTTGTCTGAGCTGACTGATACACAGAATAATGTGAAGGAATCTGAGTTGCACCAAGATCTCTGGCTGTAATCAGTGGGCAGATGATGGCGAAGTTACCAAGAAAAGGCAGAGAAGTAATTTAGGGGGAGAAAAAGATCCTATTTTAATATCATTGTTTGATGTTGATATGCATCTTCTAGTGTATATATGCAGAGGGAATTGGCTCTATGGATCTGTAGTCAAGTGAGATATTTATTTATTTATTTTTAAAGATTTATTTATTTATGCATACAAGCACTGGGGTACAGGCCAGAGGTGTGGGAGGTGAGAGGATTCACCACAGACAGA
>JAGFMF010011401.1:2486499-2504290 GCA_019455555.1 Galemys pyrenaicus
GGCAGATCAACGGAAGTACACTGCTGAGGGGAGCAGCGGGCACAGCAGGAGAGGTCTGCTGCGCCATGTGGGTCCCCTCCCTGGCCGGCAGCAGGGATTAAACTCGTGCTGCAGTGGCTGCGGTTTGCTTCATAGTGCGTTGCTTAACCCACTGCGCCACCAGGGAGGCCCTCAAGTGAGATATTTAATTGGAAAATATTGATTCAAAGTCATAAGTATGTACATAGTAATGAAGCCAAGGTGCAGTGAATGGGTTCAATTGAAACAGATAAGCAATGCTTCCAGTATCATTAAAATAGACCAAACATTCAGTTTGATCTGTTCTAAAGAATCTTTAACCACATTTACCTAACTATCAAAAATATTAGGCCAGGTGGGCTTAAGAAATCATTTCCCCCAGTGGTAATAAACTATTCATGTGATGAATATTCTGGAAATCCTAGTGCCCTTAAGAGGGGACCATATTGAAAAGCATCTTGATCCTTACAGAAGTTAGGATTGATCTCATTAGCCAAAAATATGACCATGATGTGGTCACAATATAAAATCAGGAAACATGAGCACATGTATCGTCAAGCAGAGATGTTGGTGAACCAGAATGTTGGACTATGATAAGTCCACTCATGTTGACATTTTTATTTATTGGTTGCTTGTGAGCATTTGTTAGAAGATACCATTTGACTTATGATATAATTGAAGAATAATGAAGATTGAAAATATTGTATATTAAGGGTTTTTTTTTAATTGAGGATTGAGAAATGTCGCCATTTTTTAAAAATGGGGTGAGAGTACTGGGTCCAGTTGGAAATTTTCCTTCTAGTAGCCAAGAGGAAAAAAGGATAGGAGCTCTGATTTAATTTAATCCATTGTCTGTAGTGAACAGAAGTCAAGAGAGGCTAAGGGACTCATCCAAGATTAAAACATTCCATTGATACTATATCATTCTCCTTTGTGAAGTCACATGCAGAAAGATGCACAAGCAAGATAGGAGGGATATTAACGTGACTATCTCTGGGTAATGCAGTTTATGGCAGAAAACAGTTCTTGAAGATAGCCACATCACTACATATTCCATCCCACCCACTCATCTTATACTATAACAAGGAGTCTCGTCCATGGGTGGTGGGGAGAAGGTCTTCCTGCCTTCCCCTTCAAATTGTGTCAAGCAGCAGAATATGTCAGAAGTGATGACACAAGACTTCCAAGGCCAGAGCATACCTCGCTTTCTTTCTCTTGGGACCCAGCCGCCATGTTGTAAGGAAGCCCAGGCCACATGGAGCAGTCACCTGTGGGTATACATAGCATGCCTTTTCTTTTCCCCTGATGTGTTGATACCTACAGCCTTACTGACCATGGAGAGACTGCCCCTCCCAGGGTTAACCAATCCCTAGAGGCAGCAAACAATCCCTGGGGGTCATAGCACACCACTCAGCTGCAAACCAACTGAGATTGTATCTCCTCATCTCCTCTATGGGCCCCACGCTCAAGGACAATATTCCCTTTGTCCTCATCACTCCAGGACCAGGTAGCAGACAACTGGGGGCAGTCCACCCCTAGACCCACAGGCCTGCTGGAATTATCCAGACTAGTCAATTCTAAGCCTGCTCACTTTGCCTTGCCAATACCTCCCCAACAAAACCATAGGAGAGGCTCTTATTCCTATTCCCTTGCTCCCTCTGCAAGACGGGACCCCACTGACCCCCAACATGGCCCTGCATGGACTGGTGTGTCCTCTCCTCTTGAGAACTGAGTAACAAGCTATCTTTTCAATAGTAATCCTCTCCTGAGGATTTTCACATGGGGTGAGAGCACTTGGTCCAGTTGGAAGTTTGGCCTCACCAAACCTGAATAATTTTAAAACCCCCATTTTAAATCAGGGTGCTCAGCCAAACTCCAGTGAGGGCCCTGGTCAGCAGCCAACATCAACCACCAGAAGTGAGATGATTCTGGCCTTCAGCCTTCACGTCCTCCAGCTGAGCCCAGATTGGATTCCTAACCCAGAGAAACCACAACAAACACTGATGATTATGGTTGTGTTAACCACTATATTTTAGCATAATTTGGTAAATAGCAATACAAAGCTAAGACAGAGCTTTCAATTTACTCCTCTTCTAAACATTCCAAGTTTTCTACAATGAACAGAGTTTATTTTTATAAAATAATTGACAAGTGTTATTTTTAAAAAGACAACTGGGCAAGAATGAGGCATCTTGAATTTTTATTGATTTCAATTCTTCCTGCACCACTGGAAACAATAACATTCCCCAGCAGGATTATTCTTCTTAATATAAATGTTTATCAAATACGGTGTTAACACAAAATAGCAATTTCACCAGCACAGAAAGGATCCAACAATACTAGCAGGACATGTTAAAAGTCATGCCACAAATGCCACCCTCAAACACTGGAGACATGAGCGGTCTATAAAACAGAGTATGAAAGACAATCAGAGTTCCTGACCACCCCCTCTGAAGAAAGACCTTAGAAGCAGCAGGACCCGCACCTGCCCAGGTCCCAGGGACAGCTGGCTTCGTAGACAGGACGGCGGGAGAGTCACTCTGCCGTCGGAGTCTGGAATCGGAATTGCTTGCAGAGGCCGAACAGCAATTCCCAAACCGGATCTTCTTCTTTCTTGAATGGATTTCTCTGTTTCTGCCTCCCCAACCCTGCCAGAACTAATCCTGACTCATATTTGGGGTGCTACCCACCTGAGGTCTCTGACCCAGTCCCAAGGCCCCCAGAACATGGAACCAGCACAAGGACCCCAAATTTTGGGGTTATGGCTCTGAGAAATCAGATTCTCAAAAGCTCCTAATTTATTTCTTCTGACTATCTCCACATGGCCTTGGGGCACCCAGGTTCCTGAGGCATAGCACCATGCTGACCCCCACCAATCAAAGCAAACAGGCACTACATAGCTGGTACCAATACCCACAACTCACAGAGAGAAACACCAAGAGTAGTTTCCAGAACTTAAGGTTCAGACCCACTTTTGGGTCATAAAATCAATTTAGTCATTTGTAACCAGCAACTTGGAAGAATGACATAGGATAGGATAGGGTAGGGTAGTGCAGGGCAGGGTAGAGTAAGGTAGGGTAAGGTAGGGTAGTGCAGGGTAGGGTAGGGTAAGGTAGAGTAGGGTAGGGTAGGGCAGGGTAGGGTAGGGTAGGGCAGGGTAGGGTAGGGTAGGGTAGAGTAGGGTAGGGTAGGGTAGGGTAGGGTAGGGTAGGGTAGGGTAAGGTAGGATAGGGTTGGACAGGGTAGGGCAGGGTAGGATGGACAGATTAGAGTAAGAAATACCCCAGTGCATCACACAGTAAGTCCTATCCCAGTAATAGCTATATAAACTGGAATCACAGTGTATTTCTATCATGGGTATTAAAAGTCTTGAAAAATACTGACATCTGGGAATAAACAGAGGACAGCTGCCCCATGCAATCTGCAGTCATATTGCACATGGCGAGCCGGGCAAATCCTGTGGTGCACAGGTAACCCTCCAATCCGGGTGTCTGGGCCTCAGCTGGGATGCAGCACATCCCCTCCTGATACCATGAAGATAAAAATCTGCTTGCGAGCCCATCATGAAGCCAGGTTTGCAAAGAGAAGGCCACCAGATATGAGGAACATGTTTGGCAGTGAGAGTGTGTGACCTGTGATGACCTATCACAGCTGTGCTTTTGAATCTGCATTTTGGGAGCAGAATAGTGCAGGGCAGAGGTAAGGTGCAGGATGTGAGCTCCAGGGACCGTGACTTGGGGTTCTGGGCGCTGCCTGTACCAGCTGAACTGCTTTGGACAAGTCACTTAGCATCTCTGAGTAGCCTCAGTCGCCCCATGTAATATGGAGACCGTTATTCTACCTTGCCAGGTTTGGGGGAAGAACACAAGAACATGGACGTGAGAATGTGTGTGTTCACGACTGGGCCTGTCGCACTGACGAAGAGGTGGATGGAATACAGAAAAGCACACACAGGCTCAGGCAGTGGCATGCCTGGAAACCTAGCTCTGAAATGCAGCCTTTGCCCGTTTCCATGGGGTAGATATTCCTACCTGGGCCAGTCTCACAGTACCAGTGGTTTGGCAACTTGCCCATTTCTGAATATTTAACTATCAGTCTCTAGGTACCATAGCACAGAAAGCACAGCTATACCCTGGCTGACAGCCTGTCTCCAACAGCAGTGGGCAGCATCACACGGGCCGAGGTCCCTGGTGTCGTAAAGCCCTGGGACTCGGGCTCCGGGAATGTCCCCTCCACAGCCCACACCTCCCTCTTCTGCACTGGACCCCTCCCTTCCTCCTCCATAGTGCAGACTGCAGGCTGGAGTTGACTTTTTGAAATCTTCCAGAGACCAGTCCCTTGGCAGCACCCAGGCAGCAGGGTCCTTAGTGTGCCAACTCTCCTGGCACAGGGGGACACTTCAAGGGGACAGTCAGTCCAGTGGCAGCAGGTAGAATGGCAGCCATAACCAGGAGGCACAGACAGCAAGAGGCAAAGTGTCACCCACTTCTTAACGTGACCTAAAGAAAATCTATTAAACTGGGGGGAGAGAGATCCTTACCACCAAAATGCACTCAAACTAAAAGGGGGGTTAAAGAAGTTGTGGTATATCCATTCAATGGATACTTACACAAGGATGTTTACAAAGCATCTGGATTAATAAAACATTTTTTTAAAAAGGTAAGATATGAAAAAGAGAAAAAAAGCACAAAAACAAACCCACAAAGGATTAAGAGCAGTTACCTGAGAGGTAGGGGACTAAAACCCTTCCTACCTTCCTAGTATCCTATAAAATGTTTATAATAACAAATATTTTATTGAAAATAATCTTTATGTTTAAGAAAACAAAACGCCCACCCCAGTCACTAGGATGTAGACTCACTCAACCTTCATGGAACCTGGGTGAGTCTCGGGATCCCTCCTCACAGACCCCCAATACTCACACCCTCTACCGTGTCTGCTCCCCAGGGGATCTGGCCCCTTCAGTCTGCAACCCCAGACTGGCCACAGCCACCAGGTTTCCAAACTGCAGACCCACTCCCTGCAGCGTCACAGCTCACTGCAAACTTGATTTGGGAAATACCAGCCCACGGGCATTTGTGTTTGTCTTCCCATGTCCAGAGCCACCAGGAGTTAAGACCAGAGAGGTGTCAGGGGGACCACGGCTATGCATTTGCCTCTTCCTGCCCCCAATGTACCAGGGTCAACTCTTACAGGAGGCCCCCCACATGCCTCCCAACCTCAGAAGAGGAGGAGATGAAGACCAAGTTCACCCTTTTCCACTCGTTCCCAAATTTGTCTAAGCACCTACTAAGTGCAGAGCTGTGTGCTGGACCAACCCTCAAACATCCGAGAGAGTCTCGAAACCATTGCTCACACCCCAGTCAAAGCCCAGGCTTGGGCTCTGGGCTCATTCCTAGCGTGCACAGCCTCAGGGGAGCCAGCAGCTTACAGTCTGCTAAGTAAGAACACTATCTCCCTTTATAGCTGATCAGATGAAAGCCCAGAGAGGAGAAATTATTTGTCCAGGGTCACAAGCAGGAAGCAGAGAAGCAGGACCCAGGTTGCTACCATGAGGCTCTTCCGAGATGCCCCACAGCTTCCTGCTGGCTTACCAACCAAACGTGGCCATATGGGAATAGGGGAATAAAAACACACTGGGTTGGAAGTCAGCAGGGTTCTGGCCCAGCCCCACTGGACTCTGACTCTACACCATTGGCGTGCCACTCCACTGCACCCAGCCCCATTTGCTGGCCTGGACGATGGGTGCTCTCAGCTTGCTCTTCCACTTATTGCAACTCAGATTTGAGGTCAAGGCAGATGGGGCCCCGAGCCTTGCACATCAAACCCCAGGGGGGACAACAGAGAGGCCAGTGGGCCTCCTGCTGGCCAGCTGTGCACAGGAGGCACACACTGCTGGGGCCTGTGGACCAGAGTCTTTGAAAGAGTCCAGCAGTGAGCACCAGCAGAGAAGGCGCTCAGAGCAAACATGGGGACAGAGGCAGCCCGGGGCCTCCCAGCCTCCCGGCCACGAGGAGCCATGTGACCGCAGGCTCTCTTAAGTGATCGCCCCTGCATCTGTAGTTTAACAAACCTCTTTGGTGGTTCTCTGGCTGAACCTCAGAGCTGAGAACAGCTGTTCTCACTTCCTCCCTGCAAAGATCTGACCTTTGCCCAGTGTAGCTAGTGCGAGTCTACGCCCACCCGTCTCCATCTCTAACCTCCCTTACCAGCCTCCACCTCTCACCCTGCCTGGCAGGGCCTAACTTAGTCCTAAGCAGGATCGGTCACTGAAGAGGCAGAAGGTCGAACAGGCTTATCTGCTGCCTACTGCTCCCCTGACTCCTTGGGAATGACAGTCTCTTTACTGGTTAGTTCTGGCACATGACAGTCTCAAAGATGGGCAGGAAGAAGGAGCTGGGATCTGAATGTTCAGTGTCATGCTCTCTGTACACACAAGGTACATAGCCCAGTACAAAACTCCTGGGACAGGGTCTTACCCACAGAGAGATTGGCATAAGGAACTCCTTGTATTTTCTGCACTATTTGGGATGCATTTGGAGGAGGTCTAGGACCTGGGCTTGGTGAACCTTAATTCCAAGAAATTCTTCCAGCATGATGCTCAGAAGAGAAAGAATTCATGGGAGAGTATCATCAGTTGAAACAAGGTGAGAAAATGTGGTCAAGGGCCTACAGAATCCCCTCATCAGCCCATCCACAGTCAGAAATTCCACCATTAGTGATTCATTCCTTTGGCTAATAAAGCTAGCTGACACCCTGGAAGAGTGTTACTTTAATTAACAGGGGTTCCCAAATGCACAACTAAGGGAGTTAATTAGGATACCTGGCTGGGTATTTGATATTCAATATCCCGCTGAAGCTTCACCAGCTTTACTACACCCATCTTCACTGAGGAAGAGAGGTTAAGGAATTGGTCCAAGCCCTCCAGCATGGAGGATGCTAGATTTGATTCCAAGTCTAGTAAAACACAATCCCTCCATCAGGAGATCCTGGGTGGTAGGAGGCAGGCATAATTACCAGGGTGACAAAGGACAGAACTCCAAGCTGCTGTGATGCAGGTGAGTCCAGGGGTTGTTGAGAAGTGGGTAGGAAAGTCAGAGGAGAGCTAGAAGTTCCTCCATGCTGATGCCTGAGTGAGACTTTGAAACATAAGTAGGGGTAGATTGGTCAGAAGAGGAGGTGAATAGGCATCTCAAAATATGTGGAGACATGAAAAGGCAGGTTATGCTGGGGGAAATGCAAGATCAAATACCCAGAAGGAGGGGACACCAGGAGATGCTCAGCAGGGCCTACAGGGCCACAAAGGGGCCCCAGATCAGGGAACCAAGCACCCAGAACAGCCCTGTAGCAGGGCTTTGGACCCCCAGTGTCAGGACTTTCCTCAGTCTGCACAGTGCCATGCGTTGGGAGGTTCGCGAAACACCATCCCAGAACCCACATGGCTCTCCCCCATCCTGCCTCCAATCAGGGGTCAACTCCAGCCTGCCCACCCCATACAGCTTCCCCTCCCCACTGACCTTCAACACTGACTCCAACTGACGGGAAACACCTGAAGTGCACTGGGTGTGCACACTGTGTGAAGACTATGTCCAAGGGCTAGGAGTGCCAGTGTAGATGCACACGCATGCATACATACGCACACACACGCACACACCCAACACACACACACGAACAAGAGAACAAAACATCCCTAATGCATCAGCCAGCTCAGCACCCAGCTCTCTGAGGAAGGTGTCAAGGTGATTGAATACTGGCTGGGACACACGGGATTCCAGATGTCAGAGCCCTGAAATACCCTGGAATGTGCCAGAAATAAACACAAGGCATCCTGTCTTTACCCACCCTTGCCCACTCAACTCTGGGTGGGTGTGGCAGAAAAAGGACAGTTTGAGTTGAGACAAATCCTCGATCCAGACATTCTGAAACTCCCATTCAGATCCTGGAGCTGGGCCTGCGACCTCATCCCTGGTTAAGTGTCCATGAGCCTGGTACCCAGAGGCTGGCCCAGCCAGGCAGCAGGCTGTGAGGAAAGGCTCCTGAAAGCCTCACCATTGAGGCAACAGGGATTCACAGGTTGGAGGTATCCAGACACCCTGCCCAGTTCCACATCAAACTAACTGAGGCCTACCCTCAGGTTCCAGCAGAGCGTGGTAGGGCCACTGCTTGGCACCAAGTGAGAACCTGAATTTGGCATCACCCACCCTAAATCTGGACCAGGTGAGCGAGTTTCCAGGCTCTGCCTGTCCTCCCAAATGAGCAGCATCCATAGTTTCTCTGCACTTGTCAGTATGAGAAGTGACCATGTAACAGCTTCCCCATCCCAGTCGCTCACTTTGTCTCTGTCCTGAGAGCCAGCTGCACGGACCAGAGTCAGGGGCCACCCCAGGTGTATGCCTTGATCTCCCCCTATTGCCCCTGGACCACCCAAAATAGAGTGGCCCCAAAATGGAAAAAGGGAAGGGGTGCAGGCATAGAGTCAGGAAGTAGGCATGCTCCCTCTCAAGGAGATAGAACTGGTCAGGCCTTGGTCCCATTACACAGCACTCTGGGCAGGAAAGGCAAAGAGGTGACTTCATGAGTGCTGAATTGATTGGGAGTGACTACCTGGAGCACTGACTGGAGAGGTCTGATGCCACCATGCTACAGTTGATTGGTAATGTCTGCCATGGTCACGGATATTCACCATTCTTGATCCACAAGCTGGGTGATGTTCCCTGAACAGGGCAATTCCCCAAGCCAGGACTTGGGCAGGAGGGAAGGAGGCTCTGGCCATCCGGGCATTAAAAAACCCACCCTGCTAAATTTCTCAGGGTCTTAAGAAGCACATATTGGCTCATTGTTTCCCAGTTTTCCAGGACAGTCTCTGCTCCCTTTTCTGAAGATGTTAATGCCAATTGTATAAGAAACATTTGTCTAAAATAGAAGCGCATTACAGGGTTAATTTCTCCTCTGTAGAAATGGCTAACTGCTTTCTTTCTCACCTGGGACCGAAGGAGGTCTGGCTGTCACCAGATGTAACCTCGATCCCATCAAAAGCTCACTCTACTCACAGAAGGGCAGGCAGGCCCAGGCACTGTGATCTGGACTAAGGCTCACAGAAACACTTCCCGAGATGCTCTACTCCAAATGCCTACGTTCTCTGTGACGTCTAGGCCATCTCATTTGGATACCTTGGACTGCAGGGTGCTGGGCAGATAGAGATACCTCCAGATGGCATAGTAGTGAGTACCAGCACCAAATGCCACAAAGAGATGCCAGATGGCATGTGCAAAGGGCACCCGCCCATCGCTCTTGAAGAAGACCATGCCCATGCAGTAGAAGACGCCTCCGGTCATCAGCTCCCAGACGCCCTCGGTGTTGGGCTGTCAGCAAAGACAAGGACATGCATAGGTCAGAGGAGCAGCTAACAAGACTAGCAGCACTCAGTCAACCCACTGCCCCCCAAAAGGAAATGGCACACAGATGGCGAGCCAGCCCAGGTTCCCCATGGGGCATCAGAACAGCTTCCCAAGCTTCATCATCCTTGTGCCCAACCAAGATTCATGCCATCCTCAAGAGTATCACCAAATCGAGGTGACATGAGAGTAATGGTACCAAGTGCCAGGCCCCGTGTTACATGCATTATCTACTGCCACAGTCACAACAACCTACAAGGCAGGAGTTACCTGATGCGACAGACACAGAAACACACCCTCAGCCTCACACTACGCTGCAGGCTCATGGGGGTGGCAGCCCCCATGTGGCACGCAAGCTGCTTCTCTCGCTGAGAGGCCCCTCCCGCTCACTTCCACACGAGGTGGTGCAACTCAGAGACCCCAAGACTCACAGGGGGAGCGATGGGGCCAACTCCCAGCTCAGCCACTCAAGGAGTGCATGCCCCTGGGCTGCCCACCCCCTGCCCTGGGCTGCCCACCCCCTGCCCTGGGCTTGTGTATCCACAGTCAGGAAACAGCCGGGCGGTGCCCAGTGATGCCTGGGACAGAGCAGGATCCTGCAGGCAAGTTTCCTGCACTTGGTAAGGGCTCGTAGTGTGTGGCAGAGACAGAGACCTGCTTGCCTCTTCTGCACTTGATTTCTGTGCCAAGAAGCAGTTAGAATATGGACGCACCCAAGGGAGAAGCCAGGAGCCTGAGACGCGGCTCTGCCTCTGGCCGGGTACATCACTGTTACAGATGTAATTTAGCAGTGGGGTCCTTCTCTGTTCCCACACTATTCTAATCACTTTCCCATCCCTAAACAAACCATAAAACTGGGGTGCAGTGAGTTAATGAACCCAGTGAGGGACTGTGTAGGTGCTTAAGCCCACAGGAAAAGCATTTGTAAGACTGCCTCTATCAGGGCTCCCTGGTGGCGCAGTGGGTTGAGCAATGCACTGTGAAGCAAAACATGCCCACTGCGGCATGAGTTTGATCCCTGCCACCGGCTGGGGAAGGGACCCAATTGGAGCAGCAGACCTCTCCTGCCACATCTGCTGCTCCCCCCAGCAGTGTGTTTCGGTCGATCTGCCTGTTCTGTTCCCCACTCTGTCTCTGGTGAATCCTCTCACCACCCCCGCACCTCTGGCCTATACTCCAGTTCTTATGTGCATAAACAGATAAATCTCAGCAGGACATGCTAACCCACAGAGCCTCAGTTTCCCCATCTGCTAGAGAAGAGGGATTGACTTGACCGTCTCACTCCGGGCCCCGCGCAGCCAGGTGTCAGACCCCACACTGGTGGGCGGGACTTACCATTGAAAGGATAACCAGGGCAGGGAAGAAGCCCATGATGACATAGCAGAGCAGCTCCACAAGCTTGTACCTGGCAGAAAGACAAACCACCATGGCCTGGGACAGACGGGTGGAAGAGGGAGAGGAAGGGTCTCTGCCCTCAGCCCTGCGCTCCTGGGCTCAGTTTTCACCCAACTTCCCCAACAGGTGCTGGTGGAGTTTGGGCACCTTGGACAGTCTCTCTCTCAGACTCAGGTTCCACACCTGTGAGATGACAGCCGCAGAGTGCAAATTCTGGGAATAGCATGGCGGGGGGTGGGAGGGGGACTACTCCCCATGCTTACCCCCAGCGCAGACATTACTATATGACCCCAGCACCTTTCCCACTTGACCCAAGCATCTACTCTCAATCGATATAAGTGGCTGCATCAACTATTATTCCTGGAGACTTCAGAAATCTGTTACTCCCTTTTGCTTCTGGAGCTCTGTTTCTCCCCACTTAATTATTCCCGTCCCATCACTCAGCAAGATGGAGGGAGAGGGAGACAAGTGCTCAGGGCCCCTCCCCTTAGCTGCGAACGACATGTAGGGGTTTGGGCAGGATGTGGTAAGGTCCTGTGGCCTAGGAACCTGCCAGGTCTGTCTTCAGATTGACCTCTGGGCTATGCCCCAGAGGCCACCCCAGGGCCTGTGCTCCAGGATCATCTGGGGCCTCACCTCCCCCGCCTCAGAGCAGGGGTCCTGCTGCAGCACCAGGGGCACCCTGCCCAGCTGCACCCCCAGTGCTGGCTTACCGCTCGTGAAAGAAGAAGACATAGATGGTGCCGACGGAGGCCATGATCCAGACCAGCCAGCGCATGTGGGAGGCCCAGGGGCCCAGTTCCCGAAGGTTCAGCCTGAGCGAGAGAGAGAGACAGACAGAGATGGAGAGGGCTTAGGGCACAGCCCGAGGGGGCCGCTGGGACCTCATCCTCAGTAGTCGGCCTGCCCCCGAGGAAACCCTGCCTGCTGTGGCTCTGGTGACGGGACATGGCCTGTTGGGGGAAGCGTGGAGAGACGGAAAGAACACCAGAACCCTGAACGACTAGAAGCACTAGCGGGAAATGAGCAAAACGAACCACGGCCCAGCATGAAGGGAGAGGAACCGCAAAAGAATGAGAATGTTGACGAGGGGAGTCAGTCTGAGGGCCTGGCAGAGCCCAGCACACTCTGGGGTGCACATTCCACTGACCGTCTGCCTGGCCTGCCCGGCTCGGGGACCGCCTCGGAGGCAGACGGGAAAGGACATTCATCGCAACGCTGGCCCAAAGGGACACCCCTGGAGACCACTCAAATGTCTACCCAATGGGAAGGGAGAATCAAGAGGGTGGCCATCTGAGCCAGGTACCCGGCTGCGGCCCCTCTGCTCTAACTTCTTCCTTGTCGCTTGGTCTGGGATGATGGAGCTGGGCCCTGGAACTTCCCTCCTTTGTGGCAGGCACAATGGCGAGTTCTGTCAGTAGAGGGCGACAGAGAGGCTTTCACGGGAAGGCTCTTCCTTCCTGAGGGTCTCTGGCCAGGCCCCAGAACAGCCGCTTTTCTCTCTGCTGCTCCCCCAGGCAGTGGCTCCAGCGCCAGATGCCTGCAGGCGCAGCTTTCTCCAGCACTCCACCGGCTGCTTTCTCCAGAACTTGGCTTAGCGGTGGCAGTACAACCATAAGCATAGACAGTGCAGACCCGGGCCCTAGCCCTGGAGGCTGCTGCTGCATCCTCTCCTTGGCCCCACGCGCAAGTGCCCAACACAAAACCCAGTCACCACCTACTCCTCTGTCCTCCTCTTGTCCCCCACATGCAACAGATCCCCAAGTTCTGCTGACTTTTCTTCCCAAGTAGCTCACAAAGCAGCGCACAGAAAAAACAAAGAGACAGAAAGAATACCAGAACCCTGAACAACTAGAAGCTCCCCATCTCGGCTCCTGCACCCCGGCTTCATGGTGCTCTCCAGGTGCAGCCCCCATGTCCCCTGGGAGAGCCGAAGTCCATGAGGAGGGTGGTCAGAGCCCCTGCCTCAGACACCAGGCCATCACTGGCAGGCATTAAGTCTGCAAAGGGCAGGGTTGTTCTAGAAAGCTGTCGAGAGCAGTCACTGCAGCCGAGCTCAAGGTTTAACTTGACCCTCCTCAGCAACATTCAGGAAGAAAGCTGATGCTACCTGGCTCCTTCCAGGTGCAGGTGTGCCCAGATGTGCCCAGGGAGCCGGGCCAACACACAGGTTGGAGGGCCATGAGCACCTCTCTGGCATGAACATCTGCTTTGGCATGGTCCAGGAGCCGCCCACTGCCCACTCAAACTTCAGCCCCGCATCCAGGATCTACACTTACTCCGGAAGCTTCCGTGCACCCATCTCCCCAGCATCTGACAACCCAAGCACACAGGCTTCCAGGGGGACAGCCAGGCCCTTCTCACAGCCTGCACTCACCTCCTCTCGAGGCAGACAGCAGTAGAGTGCCTTGCAGCACCCCCAGCGTTTGCTGATTCAAGACAAGTCAGCCCAAAGCCCTGGCACACACCCCTCTTCCCACCACGCACCTGGTGAGTCTACTCGGTTTCCTGTTGGCAGCTTTCCATACATCCAGCCTCTCCTCTCCACCTCCACAGCCGCTGGTGGGACCAGCCCCACCATCAGCCTCCCAGAGCACCAGCTCCCTGCGCCCAAGGCGGCCGGCTCTGGCCCATAAATAAAACCTCATCAACTTCCTGTTTCAAACCCCTTCCCTCCACCCCCAGACCCCACAGCCTCTCAGCTGAACACCCACTTTCTTCCTCTAGGGACCTCTTACCCATCACCCACCCCCCAATCACTGGGGAGCGGACAGTGACAGGAGCGGTGAGTTACCCAGAAGAGAAGGGGCATCTTCCTTCGCGCCTCTGTGCGTAGTCAACAAATTACCCAGCCAAATACACAGATTCATTCACAACAACGGGTGCGGGGTGGGGGGGCAGCCCCTGCCAGTCAGGCGGGTCAGGCGGGGGGGCACTCACCAGGGCGCGTAGGAGGCCGCTATGAAGAAGTAGATGGCCATGCGGTCGGACATGTGCAGACAGCGCTCCACCTCCCTGCGCAGAGAGGACGGTCAGCGGCACAGCCCGCCTGCTCCCGGGGGAGGGCGGCTGGGGCAGACTCGCTGCCTCCCCTCGCCTCCCCTGGCCTCTCGCTCACCCCATCTGTAAATGACCTAGAATGTCGTTTTCAAACCAGTGTCCCTGCCACCCTCTGGGGCCCAACGGCAGACCCTCCTCTTGCCAAAAGGTGAAGGTGCAACAGCCTCCCAGCCCTTTAATGAGAGAACCCTGCACTTTGGCTTTTTTGGGGCTCTAAATTTTTATTGACATCATCTTAGTTTGTAACACATAGGTCTGGGGGGACGGCACAGGATGCTACATCTGTATATGCTACATCATGATGGGGGCAGGTGGAGGGGGGAGAGGGCATCACTTGGCTGGGTGGATGGAACTGGACGTCCAGTCGTGTGCAATTCTGTTTCCTATACTGGACCCCTCATAAGATTTCAGAGGTGAAAGAAGGCGCTAGCTAAAAGCCCCAAGCGCAGAAACTGCTAATCTGTGTGGCCCCAAAGACCCTCTGCTTCTGGCCAGTGGAGTCAGAAGGCCTGGAGTTCGAATCCCAAGCTCACAACTAAATGACCTTGACCAAGTCACTGACTCCCTCTCGGTCTGTTCTCACAAATGTAAATGAACGACATGCGCCACTACGAGGCTGCCTGCCGTGAGGGGTGAGCAAGAGGGCACGGAGCACAGTGCGTGAGAAGTGCTCCACGGGAGCTGTTTTTGTTGTGACCTCGCCTTGAATAGCACCTGGAGCCTTCAGCACATATGTTGGGCGTGGAAGTCGTTCTCCAAAATGGCGCCCGAACAGCCCTGCCTTCTGGTATTCCCACCCCGGCAGCTGCTCTCACAGTGAAGAGGGCAAACGCGTGCAAACAGCGGCAGATCGCGGAAATGATGGCGTGTGGCTTCTGGAGCTGACTGATCTTGGAAAGCTAACTTAGGGAGAAATGAGCCATGCTGTGTCTCTGGGGAGATCCGTGTGGGAAGGACTGAGCACCCACCCCAAACAGCCAGCACCAACTTGCCAGCCATGTGAGGGAGGTGTCTTTGAAGGAGCTTCTCCAGCCCCAGGCAAGCCTTCCTATGGATGGCAGCCCCTCCAGCAACTTGACCACACCAGACACCCTGAGCCCACACCACACAGCTAAACCCCGAATCCCTTGAGGGAGCCTCGAGAACACACAGCACTGTATTATTTTAAGCCTCTAAGGTGCAGGACAATTTGTCACGCAGCAGTAGCTAACTAATACAAACTGATCTGTCTCGAAAACTGTAACCCTCAATAAATTTGACCAGTGATACTAGGTATGGTTTAAGTATAAATCTTCTAGAAATAAAAGTAAAAACAGCAGCAAACACGTGGACAGGACATGCAGCAAACACGTGGACAGGACATTCTATAACCAGAGCACTGGTCTACGCTCTTTATGAGCATGAACTCTTTAATTCCACGAAGAGGCTGGTACTATTGATTTCACCACCGCATCACAGATGAGAACCCTAAAGATGGCACAGTCACACCACTGGTTAAGTGAGCCCTGAGCCAAATGACTGGTATCTTTAAGAGAAAAGGAGACAGCGATTGGACAGAGACACGCAGGGAGGAAGGCCGTGTGGAGACTGAGGCGGAGACTCGAGTGCAGTGGCCACAATTGAGAGTCACTGGGAGCCACTGGAAGCTGGAAGAAGCAGGAAGTAAGTATCTTCCCCTAGAGACCTGGGAGGGAACAGGACCCTGCCGACACCTGGATCCCAGACTTCTGGCCTACGGAACTACAAGCGAATATGTTCCCGTCATCTTAAACCAATCACCAGTTCCTGGTCATCTGTGTGGAGTCCCCAGAGATTCGTACTGTGAGATGCAATGAGCGCTCATGGAGAGAGAAGGGATGGGGCTGTAGGGAGTGGGATACAGCAGTTAGGAGATTCCCAGGGGTAAGGGCGACAGTGACTAGAGGGACCAGGGGTCGCTGTAGCTGCTGCAACAGGCCTGAGTGTCCCTCCCCTTATGGAGGCCCTAGACTCCTGAATCAGCTTTGGCTTGGGCAAGACCAGCGATGTAACCTTGATCTTCTGAGCGTCACTGTCACCATTCACAAACAGGGGTCTGCTCACGGCAGTGTGGACACGCCCTGAGACATCACGCTCGGGACGGAACCCAGAGTCCGTCGATGGGTGAATGGATGCTGCACAGCCATTTGGCGGTGTTATTAAACCTTGAAAAAGATTCTGAAGCATGCTACAACATGAGCGGACCTTAATACTGTGATTCCAATTACATGAGGTCCCGGAATCATCAAATTCACAGTCAGAAAGTAGGAGAGAGGTTGTCAGGACAGGAGGGGTGGGAGTGGGGGGGGGCAGTGTTAATTAGTTTCAGTTCGGGAAGACATGCCATTCTGGACATGGGTGGCGGTGATGGTTACACAGCATCAAGGCACTTGTGACCACTGAGCTGCACAGCTAAAAATGGTCAAGATAGTCCATTTTATGTTCCATATGGCAACACAATTTTTTAAAGTTAAAAGCCAAGTAAATTTAAAAATCAAGATTCTAATGCCTACATTACAGAATTCTCCAGAAGACTGGGAAGTGACATCCATAGAGTGCCCAGAATCTCGGGGGCCCCAGACAAAAGCCACTAATACGATGACCGTGATGGTCCCTCACTACAGTCTGGGGGCTAGGGGCCTGCTCTTTGGGCCTCTCAGAGGGGAGCAAGGAGGTTCAGGTGGAGGAGGTGGTCTGCCCAGGGGGCCAGCCAGATGCAAAGAAGCACAAATATCATCTATCTTAGCCCCTCCTGGCTCAGCCAAGCACATCCTGAGTCAAACTCCACATTCTATCTCATCCCTCAGCCCTGGTCACGCCGCCCATGTTCAGCCACTCCCTCCCCTGGGCTGGGCAGCAGGTACCTGAGGTGGCTCTTTTTCCAGGAGATCGTGTGGAAGACAGTGGATACCACAAAGAGCCCACAGAGGCCAAGTCCGTAGATCCAGGCAGAAATGGTCTCCCAGTCATCATCCGACAGGAAGTAGAGGTTGGAGCTGCCAAGGATGCTGGGAATGATCCAGAGCTGGAAGCAAGCGTGGGAACAGGTGCTACCAGGGTCCAGTACAGCTTCTCCAAGCACACCTCCCTCCCTTTTCTCCAGCTGTCCCACGGAATTTCCAGTGTTCTAGCCTATGCTGTCCCACAGAACTCCCCTTGGTGCTGCAGGTGTTCTAGACCTGTGATGTCCAACAGAGCCTCCTGTACCTAAACATCCTGGAGCTGCCTGAGCTGTCTCACAGAACTTCCTGTGGCGATGGGAATGTTCTAGAACTATGCTGTCCCCTAGAACTTCGTGATGTGGAAATGGCCTAGACTGGCACCTTCCTACAGAACCTCTCTCAGTAATGGAAATGCCTCCTTGGAAAGGCATTTCCAGGCAGGAAAGGCCTGCTGGGTTCCACAGAACTTCCCAGCCTCAAGGGCCCTGAGCACAGATGCTGCTTCATGCCTGTGAGGCTGCACAGTGCGTCCCCCTGAAGAAGCATCTCTCCCTGCCGTGTCCACATGGGAACCTCCCCTTCTCTAAATCTTGGTTTATCCGTTACTCTGAGAAGTCTCAAAAATCTCCAGAGAGAGGGTCCCTGAAAGCTCCTGCCCTATTTCTGGGGAAAGAGCCTGTGGCAGCACCGGCCGAAAGAACGGTAATGGAAGTAATTTTAAAATTATGCTCAGGTAATTTTAGTTTTTCCAGAGCCCTGATTTAAAAAGGACTAATAAATAGGTGAAATTAATTTTAATTATGTGTTTGGTTTAACCCAATAGGTCTAAAATATTCTCCTTTCAATGTATAATTTTGTTTTTTTAATTTTTTTTAAATTTATTTATTTATGCATACAAGCACTGGGGTACAGGCCAGAGGTGTGGGGGGGTGAGAGGATTCACCACAGAGAGCGGGGAGCAGA
>JAGFMF010011401.1:2504400-2548241 GCA_019455555.1 Galemys pyrenaicus
CACAGCAGGAGAGGTCTGCCGCGCCATGTGGGTCCCTCCCCGGCCGGCAGCAGGAATCGAACTGGTGCTGCAGTGGCTGCGGTTTGCTTCATAGTGCGTCGCTCAACCCACTGCGCCACCAGGGAGGCCTCAATGTGTAATTTTGTTAAGGAGGTGCTTACATTCTTTTTTAATGTTGTCTGCCAAAACTGCTGCGTGCTTGACACCGCGCATCTCAATTCTGATAAGTTACAAGTCAAGTGTACAACAGCCACAACGGACCAGGGGCCACCGAACTGGACAATTTAGGTCTGGATTGGCATTAGAGTCTCAAAGGGGTCCATGCACTGAAATGCTAAGAACCACCACCCAGGGAGAAGGCAACTCCCCCACGCTCCAGAACCACCTGAGTCAGCACACCGAAAGGTCTGATCTCTGCACATCACACATAATTGTCACTCAAGTCCCGCTGCTCACCTACTCTGAGCATTTTGAAAGTAGGCCCAGTCCAGGTGCCAGGTACACTCAACTCATATGCAGGTTTAAATAGCAGGTAACTGGTCATGGCTGGCTGTAGAAAGTAGAATCCCCAAATCCTGCCTTTATAGGTACATGATCTAGAACCCACCCATCCTCCAGCCTTACCTCTCCTTATGCCCACCTACCTCCCCATTTGCCCCTGGGTCCCCAGGCTCTGGCCTTATTGGCCTTCATCCATACCTTCCACCGTGACACACTCTTTCCTGTCTAAGGGTGTCTGCACATGCTGTTCCCTCTTCCTGCACATGCTGTTCCCGCCACACCTGAGCTGGCTGGCTCCGTGTCCTTCAGGCGTCAGCTGCAACATCACCACTGCAGAAGCACATCTCTGGCCTCCTGTCTAAGGCCGTGCCTCTCCTGATACATGCTCTCACAGCACGCTGTTCTTTCCCTCCACAGCAGTGACTGCAGCTGGCCCAAGACCTGTCTGCCTCCCACCGTGTTACCAGCAAGCTGACATCGAGCCCTGTGCCAGTCCACAGCGGGCACTGAGTGGATGGGTGAACGGATACGTGCACACAGAACAGCCTACAGAGGAAAGAAGCAGCGTGCGGAGAGCCAGCCTTGACAGCGTGCATCCTCCAGGCTCGCCGAGAAGCATTTTGTCTGTGAAACCAGCCCAAGTCAGTTCCAAGTGGAAGGAGGTGTTCTGCTGGGCTTATGGACACTCTGGCCTGTAGGTGAGGTCACGTGATGGAGAGGGACATCACGGCAACATTCAAGGGGAAGGGGCTGTGCCCATGGAAATGCCGTTAGCCATCGTAGGCACGTGGCGGACAGAACAGCAATGGGCAAGACAGGGGTGGAATGTCAGACTTATAAAAGCTACGCCCGTTGACCTTCTTCTGCCACCTTGAATCATGACTACCACCTGCTACTTACTGACTCAGAGACGTAGGTGCCCTTCGGCTGAGGCTCCTGATTATGTGTCGGGCTATTTTAGCAGAATCGACTATTCACTCCCTGACTCATTCATTGTTCCCAAATCTGTGAGAACATCCTCAGGAAGGACACCAAGCACAACGCACCTGCCATGCCCTGCCCTCACCTGCGTACCTGCAGATGCAGAAATGTATGAATGAGCCTGGTGCGTGTGAGTTGGCGCCCCCTGCTGGATCACGCTGGAGTTAGGGAACACCTATGCTGCGGCCATTGCTACTGGGGAGGTGGGAAGAGGGGGTTTGCGTTCAGCCTCAGTTTCCCCCAAGGATGGTAGCAGGGTCAGTTCAGTGCCTCTTTCCCCAGGAGTATGGGGAGGAGACAGACTCGCCAAGGAGCCACAGTGTACACAGATGCCTTGGGAAAATGCACAGCATCATAGCACCCATTCTGCAGATAAGGAAACTGAGGTTCAGAGGCACAAAATGATGGAGCTGGCATGCTAGGGTAGGAATGCAGTGTCCACCGGCGACAGTGAGGACTTTGGGTGACTCCTTTGGCCTGAGTCCTCAGTCACCTCCTCTAAGGGGAGCCGGTGTGTTTGAGCCTCACTGAGCAGAGGTCTTCGCTCAGTAGAGCTCCTGCTCTCCCACAACAACCAAGAAAATGGGAGCAGGACCCAGCGCAGCGCAGGGCACACACAGCAGTTACCGCAACTGGCCCCAGCACTGATCAGCACCAGCTTATCCTCCCCTGTGACACCCGATGCCCTCTGCACAGACCTGGGCTCAGACAGACACAGCAGGGCTCTCAGGGGGAGGAGGGCGAAAACTAGCTCAGGCCCCCCACACGCCTTCACTGCCCCAGGCACACTGCTCTAGCCCAGACACCAAGGGGCCCCAGCCCACAGATACCGGCTTAAACTCACGTCTGCATCGCCAGCACCTGCAGTGGTGCCTGGCACCGAAGGGCACCCAGGAACACCCAGTGAACGCATGAGCGATGGACCGGTCCATTCCAGCCACACAGGGCAGTGATGAAGGCCACAACCGTTGGCAGCTGGGAGGGCGCGGGAAAGCACTTCAGCTAGCCCAGACAGGTGGAAAGACGAGGCTGAGGTGGACACAGCTAGTATCCAGAGGGAACGGCATGTGCAGAGGCATGGAGGCCCGCCTTCCACGGAGAAACTGTGTTCAGGTGCTGGAGCCTGGAGCAGAGCGTGACTGTGGGTCCATGCGGACATATACACTAAGACCCGGCTGGGGCCGGCTGCAGAACCCGATGCTGCGTCATACTCTAGGGAGCCAGCGAAGGTTCCAGAGTGACAGGGAGGCATGCTCAGCACAACCTACCAGCATGGTCTCCCTCAAGACCCCTCTCTCTCTTCCAAGGGTCACGGAGGACTTAGCAGATCTCGTGGGAACACTGAATTTCTGCAGAGTGAAAGCCTGCGTTTTCTCCTCCCCCCTGGAAGTAGGCTCTCTGCGTCTCAGCCCGGCATCAACTCACAGCATGGGTGGCGCAGTTAGCAGCATGTTCATACTCCGTGGGCTGGTACCTCTTGTGGGCGGGGACTCGGTGGTTCATGAACCTGGAACGAGAGGCACAGCTCCTAGAAGCTGCGAGCAAGTCTGCTCAGAATCCCCAGTCAGAAGACCTCAGCCCCTGGCAGTGGGAGGAAAGGGGTCCCGCCACGCCTCATCTTCTTCCTCCCTCCCCTCCTCCCTCTTGCATTTTTATGGACCTAATCCCCAGAGTGGTATTTGTTACAGAACTTTGCTAATCCCGGACTTGGGGGTCCATCTGCACAGGCTCAGAGCTCCTGTCGCGGGCAGATTAAGTGCTGAGCTCGTGGCCCCAGACAAGACAGAGAACCTGCCCCGAGCAGGAGCCCCCGCCCAAGAAGCACAGCTTTCCTAGGAGCTCACAACAACCATCCAGCAGCCCACCTGGCTCACGGGGGCCCAGGAGGATGCTGTCGGTGGCTGAGATCAGCTTATTAAGTAAGAGGTAATAACAACAAAACAGCACAACAGATTGACTCACATCCTCCCCAAATTCCTACGCAGAGTCCTAACCCCAGGACCTCAGAATGGGAGACCTATTTGGAAATGGGATTACTGGAGACGTCAGTAGTCAAGATGAGGTCTTACCAGAGGGCCTGAGCCCCTCATCAGATACGACCAGGGCCTGTTAAAGAGGAGAGGGTGCATGTGCTGTGGGGCAGAGACTGGAATGAGGCACCTGCAAGCCAAGGAGGCCAAGGACAGAGGCAACCTCCAGAAGCTGGGAAGGGCCGCGGAGCTGACCCTCCCTCAGAGCCTCCAGCAGGAACCAGCCTGGGCTGGACGTCTGGACTCCAGAACGGTGAGTCCACACTTCTGGCCTCTTCAGCCAGCCAGGCGCCGTCATGTGCTACACAGCCTGGACACTGATATGGGCAGACATGTGTTAACTCTGATAGATTATATTCCAAAGCCCCAGAGAAGACTGGGTGCCCCTGGGCAGAGGCCCAGGATAAAGGACCCAGCTATCCGCCTTTCTGCAAGGTGGGGACCAAGTCTCCTACTCCGGGGGTTCTCTTCCACCTGTCACCAGGAGGCAGCCTGGCTGCCCTTCCTTCTTCTGTTCTTTTAACAAACACCAATGGTGCCAGTCGCAAGGGTGTAGGGTGCGAGGGTGATGTCACAGTCGCCATGACAACCCAGGATGGGCAGTTATTGATTCTTTTCTGGGCGCCACAGAACTTTCCTTGTCTCTTACGGTGCTGCAGCTACTGAATGCTGGCAAGAGAGAAAAGCAGGGGAAACAAGAGAGGCCAGGAGACAGGCCCTGGGGCCAGGGCCCAACGGCCAAGAAACAGTTCCCACAAACCCTCAAAAAACATTTTAACTGCTTGTGGCCTTGCTTTTTCCTTCCTAAACCTCTAGGAAGTCATTTTAAGACAGTAGATTGTTTAATTTGCGTTTTAGTTTATATACAGTAAAATGTCCCTCTCTGTTATGCATTTTTATGAGTTTGGGCAAATGTAGGGAGTCACACAACCACCTCCACAATCGAGCTAAACAACAGCTCCCCCAAAAATCCTCCCATGTCCCTGGGAACCAGCACTCTCACCCCCAGGGAGGCTGCTCAGTTCTCAATCCTGATAGCTTTGTCTTTTCCATGTCATGTCAGAGGGTATGGACCAGCCTTTCCTTTAATGTCTAAAGAGCATCTGTTGCCTAAAGTCAAAGTGGGGTCTTAGATGAAAGAAACTGTTTTGATTACCAAACAGAGGTTCCTTATTTTCCGTGTCAAATATATCTATGACGAACTGGCTTTATATGAGAAGAAATCAGACCTTCCTAAAGGTAATCGTACCATTCTTGGCAACTACTCTCAACTCTTCCATCCTTTCCTTCTTTTTCTAGATGGCTTTTGAGTTTGGCTCTCTCACTCGGCATAATGCACTGGGAGTCACCACGATGCCGCTGCTCCAGGGCCCCTGCTGCTGCTGCGCAGCACAATTCCATTGCATGGACATATAATGGCGAGCTTATCCACTCCCCAGTGGCAGGACAATGGTGTCACTTTGAACAGAGGATAAAATTTAGATGGGGTTAGAACACAGCAGGCAGACAGAAGGGCAACCTTCAAGACTGTGAGAAATTTTCTTCAAAGAACTGACATTTCTAGCAGGCCATCTGGTGAAATGAAAGGTAGGGAGTAGGTCTCTCTCCCTTCTCTCTGGAGAACAAAATCCCCATTCTCTGGCCCGCACTTGCTGTAGATCATCACAGGGACTATAGATTTTGATGGGGGTGGGGACGGTAAATCCATGTGGAGGGCTCTCAAACTATGCCAGGATCCAGAGTCAGAAACTAGCAGGGACACAGGGACAGAAGTTCAATTCCCACCCTGAACTGGAGTGAGAGGTAGGCACAGCTGAGTGGAAAGTACCTGCAATAGTCATTTAGCTGCCCCCTGACCTCGCAGAAATTACCTAATGTCTCTGGGCTACAGCTTCCTTGTGGGTAAAAGAGATATTACCTTGCTTGTGATTACCAAGAGATAATATGGCTTAAGATCCCCACATGGGTGCCTAACACACAGTGGCACTCAAAGACTGGGTGTTCTCTTCACCTCTTCCAGGAGAGAGCCCCCAAAGAGCCCAAGTATGACTGCTCCTGAACTTCTCAGTCTCCAAAACTGTGGGAAATAAATATTTGTTGTCTATGGTGCTTTGCCATGGCAGCCCTCATAACCATTAAATAAATCATAGGTATAGCCATGATGGAATATTACACAGCCAGTAAAATATTACTACCACATGAAAATATATTCGACATTATTATTCATTAGGAAAATACAAATTAAAACCATGATGAGATGTCAGTATTCATTCATTAGAATAGCTAAAATTAGAAATACCAAATGCTGAAAAGGATGCAGAGAAATTGGAGGTCTATTACATCACTGGTGACAGTATAAAATGTAAAGTCATTTTGGAAAATAGCTTGCCTGTTTCTTTAAAAACTAAATTGTTTTTAAAGTGTGACCCAGCAACTGTATTGTTACACATTTATCCCAGAAAATGAAAACTTATGCCTACACTGTATAGACAAAACCTGTATAAAAATGTTCATAGCATTTTTTATGCTATTAACATAGCATGTTCATAGCAGTTTTTTTTTGTAATAGCTAAAAATTGGAAACAATCCAAATGTCCTTCAATGGGTGAAGGGTTAAACAAACTGTGATACATCCATACCATAGAATTCTGCTCAGTAATACAATCGAAAGCATTAACTTTGGCCTTGACACAGGCAACAACTTGGATGGATCTCCAAGAAATTATGCTGAGTGAAAAAGTCAATCTCTAGGGCCTCCCTGGTGGCTCAGTGGGTTAAGCAATGCACTATGAAGCAAAACGCAGCCACTGCAGCATGAGTTCAATCCCTGCCGCCGGCCAGGGAGGGGACCCACATGGCGCAGCAGACCTCTCCTGTCTCGCCCACTGCTCCCCTCAGCAGTGTGTTTCGGTCCATCTGCCTGTTCTGCTCCCTGCTCTGTCTCTGGTGAATCCTTTCACTGCCCTCGACTCTGGCCTGTACCCAAGCTCTTGTATGTATAAATAAATAAATCTTTTTTTAAAAAGTCAATCTCTAAAGGTTACATGCTCTATGATCCCATTAACATATTATTCTTGAAATGACAATAAAGAACATAGTAGAGGGGTAGCATAAAGAATCTGGGAAGTAATGAAACAGTTCTGTATCATTTGTGGCAAGTGGATGATTTATTCTATGATGCTATTTTCTTAAAAAATCTTGTCTAAGGGTACTGAGGGAAGATTAAGATGGATGCATCTAGATCACAGCATCTTATCAAGTGCTGGATTCCTGAAGGGGTCAGTGTATACAGAAGAATGTCCCTCCTTTAGGAGAGAAAGCTGCATTTAAGGATGGGGAGTCCAGATGTCTGCAGCTTGACCTCAAATGGTTCAAAAAGAAGAAAAAAATGACAAAGCCAGTGAATGGCACTTGGGTGTTCCTTGAACTTTTCTATAAAAGTTTAATTTTTTTCTAAATAAATGGTCAGGGGGGATTCATTTACTGTCTTTATGCAAATACTTTCATAATGTAAAAGTTTAAACAACAAAAGGCTAGCCCTCTACCTGGGTGTGGCTCTTCCCAGGAGAAAAGGCAAAAAGGCAGACTAAGGCCCCAAAGGGAGCCAGCTCCGCAAGGTCCCTGCAGGAGGCGCAAGCTCCGCACTCACTGGGGACAGGAGCGGCCACTTCTGATGGCAGCAGCTCAAGGGCTGGCGGACACCCAGCAGCCTGGGTGCAGGGTGTCACCAGGCACTTCCTGCTTCCGTCCCAACACCCTGGCCTTCCCTGCATGGTAGGTAACATGGGCCTCTCCCAGTACCCCATCGCCCCTTTCTCCTGGGAATCCTGACTCTGAACTCAGCACGTGGCTGCCAGAACAGAGGAAGCAGCTGAAGGAAAAAATGTGGATTATCATCCTACAACTGTCATCAACTATCACAGGGAAAAAAGTTCCTGGCAGCCGGGAAACAGTGCCAATCATGCCATGCTTCCTGAGGACGTCCCTGGCGATGACACAATGTGAACATTTCTTTTTAAAGATTTATTTATTTATGCACACAAGAGCTGGGGTACAGGCCAGAGTCACGGGAGGTGAGAGGATTCACCAGAGACAGAGTGGGGAGCAGAACAGGCAGACTGACGGAAACACACTGCTGAGGGCAGCAGCAGGCGAGGCAGGAGAGGTCTGCCGCGCCATGTGGGTCCCCTCCCTGGCCGGCGGCAGGGATCGAACTCGTGCTGCAGTGGCTGTGATCTGCCTCACAGTGTGCTGCTCAACCCACTGCGCCACCAAGGAGGCCCCAATTTGAACATTTTGATTGATCGTGGAAAGTTAAAAATAATATGACTTCATGATCTATTGCATTTTTTCATTGGCTCTCCAGGGAAAAGTATGTCCACAGGATGATGGACGTGCTTGCCAATACGTCTCCAATCCGTTGACTGTGGCGCTGGATGGTCACCGGGCAGGTAACTGATGGGAAAGACGGAAAAGAGTTTCATGGACAGACCGAGAGCTGAAGCACCAGGGAGGAGAAGGACGAAGACAAGTCTGTTTTCTATTCCTGGCTACATTTCATTGACTCCTTTAGACATCTTTTTGGTAATCTTTTAAAAACATTTTCAATATGAAAGTCTCCCTCTTAAATCAGTATTCGAACCCACACATTCTCAAGCCTGCTGACCAGAGCTGGGAGAGGCAGGGCTGGCCGCTTGAGAGTCCCGGAGACCACCACATGCCAGTCCACAGCGGGGCAGGAGACCACCACATGCCAGTCCACAGCGGGGCAGAGATAAACTGCAGAGTGCCCACACTGTGGGCCCCAGGCCGGACGAGAGACCCCACGCACTTGCGTGCAGAAGTATGAGCCCCGACAACGCTGAGAGACAGACACACTGCGAGACTAGTTCTCTTCGAGAACCTACCACAGAGCTGCATATTGAACCTACCACAGAGGCTTTGAGGAGAACAGCCAGAGCGAGGTTACACCTGGGACCGGGGGAGGGGGGGGCCGCGGGGGGAGGGCACGTGAGGTGAGAAGGGGTTTCCGGCCACATCAAGCGTCTTGAGGCCGGTGCCGGCTGCACGCGTGTGTGTTTGGTTTGTGGCCACTTCCTGACTGCTATCCTTCCTCGAGGGCTGAGCGGCAGAGTGGCCCCAGCCCCTAGCAGGCGAGCCTGGGTGGGGTCTGCAAAAGAGACACTTTCTGAACCACTGTGCTGGGGGCTCCGCAGGCCTCCAGGTTGTTCTGCCCCAAGTCGAGGTGAAACTGCTGGCCCCCCACCACCCTGATCTGAGCAGAGCACACCCTGGTTGCCCTCTCCCCTCCTGCCCCTCCTGCCCCTCCCGCTCCCTCCTCTCCACCTGACCTGGATCTGCAACTTCTCCCTCTCCTGACCCGGATCTGACCCACAGAGCAATAGACCTCCTCTCCCACAGGAGCCCAGGATGGGAAACTGCCACAGCCGCCCCTCCGGGGCTGGGCTGGTGCCTGGCAGCGGCGGCCTGAAACCCCACAACAGAGAACTAAAGAGATTTGCCCAGGCTCCCAGACAAAGAGGATCTGTCTGTCTGTCCCACAGAGGCAGAGAGCAGTCCAGGGCCACGCTGGCAAGCCTCTCCCCTTTCTCCAGCCTGGCCCCGGGCTACTTCTTTGTGTCCATTCATGAATGCACAGCTCCTCCTGGAAGGGGACAGCATCTTGGCTCAGTCTTTGGGAAACGAGTCGGGGAACAGTCCTTGGATTGATGCCACCTCGGAAAGGCCCTGAGATCAAAATCCCAAGGGAAAGAAAGCTGGGAACAAGAAGGAGAAACTGAGGCAGAGGTGGGAAAAGGGGCCAGCTCCCAGGACATGTGGGGACGTCTGCAGGAGAGAACACAGCCTCGGTCATGTGGACAGTGCCCCCTGGAGGGTGCACTTGCCTCCCAGGGAGACCTAACTAAGCTGGATTCCCTGTGGCACCACTCCCACGGCCCCCTGGAATAAGTGGGGTCCCTCTCATTCCCTTGAATAAGCTGGGACCATTGCCACCCTGTCTGCACTGGAAGTGAGAGGCGCAGGGAAACCAGGCCTTCTAAACCGGGGAGCCGGATGGGCCCACCTCCGCGATCTCTGAGATGAGGGGCTGCCAGAAGCCCCTGCCTAGATGCTGTGGGTGCCCAACCCCCTTCTCAGCCTCAGGGCTAGTTCTGGCTGTAAGCAGGAGCCTGGGGTCATCTTCAGCAGATGCACAGGGCGGTGATGAACACCCCTGCTTGCTTGCGGTCTGTGGGAGTGAACCCAAGGCATGCTCCATGTCCCCCGAACCCGAGCAGCCACTCGCTTCTCAGCCCTCCCTTTGGCGGCGATGCCCTTCTGTGGTCTCATTCCTCACCTGCTCTTCAGGTCTCTTGGGATCACCTCCCAAACGGCATGCCCTTGAATCCTGTGTCAAGACCGCTTCTGGGGAAAATGAACTGAGCTGGATTCCCTGCAGCTAACAACAGGAAGCGCCAGCAGCAGCGCTCTGGACAAGGCAGCAATATTGCTTCTGATTTCTCCAGTCCCAGTGAGGGTCCTGCCCGCTCCAGGAGGCCTGTTTGTACAGCGCTTCATAGTTTGCAAGGCTCACCCACACCCCCGGGCTCTACAGGCAGCTGAGAGCGGGGATCCCACCTGTCTTGTTCACCAGTGTGTTCCCTATGGCAGGCCCGGATGTGAAATGCCCCCTCCCCACCTCCCTGCTCCTCCCAAGGGCCCTGGGCTCTTGCAAAGCAGGGTTATCAGAGCCCATTTTTCAGAGGAGAAAATGAGGCTCAGGAAGGTGGCAGCAGAACGGAGCCAGACCCTGACTCTGGGAGCCGGGGTGCGGGGCTTCTCAGGAGCCACCGCTCTTAGGTTCCACCACCAAAAGGCACCGGCAAATCCACGCAGGGCCTGGCTGGGACAGACCATTGGCCTGTGCTCTCCTAAACCCAGAGTCCCGTGGACCCCCCACGTCAGTATGTAGTTTTCCCTGATGTCATGATAGGGTTACAATCCAGGACATTCCCAGGGAGCTCATACAACAGCACCCATCCTCCTTACGGGGATGGCACCCAGAGCATGCCTAAGAGCTTGTCTCACACTGGATCCACTGGGAGGAAGTCAGTGGAGAAATTCAGCACAGCACCCCCCAACTTTTAGCCTGTGGAGGGAAGGCAAAAGCAGTTCTAACTCCAGAGATGAGGGGACCACGTTACTGCCGGAACAATAGGAACAGTTCTTTCATGAGAAATGGCTTTCTCAGTGTTCGCCCCCTGAGGAGAAGTAGAAGACACAAGTAGAGGCTTGGAAGGGCCCGTGCCCATGTGGCCGAGGGTCGGGGAGCTCTGCCAGGACAGGTGGGGCCGTGTCAGCTCCTGGGCAGAAACCCCTGGGGATGTGCTGAAGTGGGTTTTCGGCCCAGCCCCATCCCCTATTCCAGGAACCAGCTGTCCATTCCTGAGCAAGGCAGCTGCCCAGTGGGGGAAGCAGAGCCCTCCAGAGCTAGGACCCTTCTGGAAAAAATGCACACAGGCACATATGTACACACATAAGTGTGCACACACACACTTTGTGCACACGGAGTTTCACGGAGTCCAAAATACCCTCCACACAGCTAAGAACAGCTATGCTACAGACAGGACTGAACCACTCTTCCCCCGAGGCATCTCCTTGAAAGAAACGAGCCCCCGATTGTATCTTGGTTAGTGAAGAGCCAACCACCTCGTGTATTGAGTGCAGACTTGGGGGTGAGGGTCTCCATTACCAGAAGACCCTGAAGCCACAAAACTGCGATGCCTAATGAAACCATTGATTCAGACAAGGCGACGGATGGAGGCTAAGACCCTTGGTGAGGGGTTGCCAAGCAACGGGATATTCAAAAGGAGTGGAGTGTCCCCTGCGGATTATGTCTGAGGCCTGAAATTGATCCGAGCGTCCCCGGAAATGGGAGTCAGATGTCTCCTGCCTCCTGGAGAGAAGTGGTGCCAGGTTTCTTACCAAGAACACAGATCCTGAGTAGGATCTATAATTGCTGTCTAAAATGGCAGACACGACCCATGAGCAGCTAAGTGTAAATTCACCAAAATGGAGCAAATTTATACTTCAGTTCCTCTGCCCACAAGAGCTCGCCAGCAGCAGGAATGAAGGGCAACGCAGGCTGGTGGCACAGGGCCTTTGTGGTCAGGGAAGCAACTGTCTTACCGGGTAGAGATGTGGTTGGAGAAATTTTATCTGGGATCTGTCCTCACATACTTCCGCAGAGGAAAAGCAAAGAGATGAAGCAAATATGGCAAAATGTTAGTAACTGTTAAGTTCAGGCTACGGGTGTCAGGGGCTCCTTAAGCTAGTCTCTGCTCTTATGAATAAGTTTTCATACTATGGGAAACGGAATATTTACATAATCTCAAAATACACTTCCCATGCTATTAATTTCCAGTGGAAATGGTAACTTATAGAGAAAAACCTAGTGGACACAACTTAAGTCAAGTGGTTGGGGTTAACCCCAAGGTCACGACTCAGACCCCTGGAACCGGCACCAGGAAGGACCCACATGGCTTCTGCCTCCATTAGATCGTGAGAAACCACAGAGGATCTCATGCTGGGGTACAGTCCACAGGGCTAGGAACACCTTGGAAATGTGAATGCTTGAAAGACCTAGGGGGCTGGGAATGAACTCCGGATTAGAGGAGGCGCATGTGATAAGACCACAGGAACCCACTGGCTCCCAACTGGAAGGAAACTACCTGCAAGCAGTCCGGGTCCTCCATGAGAGCTGGATCCAGCTGCACCTGAGCCCAGATACTCCTGGACTTTTCGGTTCTGGACAGCAACTGGCTGTTGTTGCTGTTCCTCCTTCCTCCTTCTCCTCTCTACCGTCCTCTCCCTCCCATTCTCCCTCTTCCTCCTCCCTAATTCTCGCCTCTCTTTTTTTGCTTTAAGCTAGTTCAAATTGAGGTTTCTGTTATTTATAACAGAATCTGTAGCACAAAGGCTCAAGCAGAAACTGTAGCACATTTCCAGTATATTTATCAATACCTCAATGATGTGTTTGTTGACAAGAAACCAATGAGAAACTGAGTCTTCCCCTAAATTATGAGCTTCTAGAGGAGAGAAGGCAAGCTCTGAGGATTCATTTTTGTGGGTCAGGACTTGGCTCTCATAAGGTTCGCGAGTGAACTGATGAACCAACTCACCAAATTCTGGTGCCCAGTCAATGGAGAAATTTGCACGCCCCCACGCCAGACCACACTGAACCCTCGGGGGACACAGGATTTGAACAGCAGCCAGCCCACCCCTGCTCCAGGCAGTGAGTTTTTTGATGGAGGTGGGTGGGGGAAGCCAAAACACAAGACAGTGAGTGCTTCCCTGCTCAGGTTCTGGGACTTGGGACAAGCCCAGAAGTGGAAATCAGTGTCCAGCTGAATCTGAAGGGACGTTTCTGTTCTGCCGCCCAAACAGGGTTTCTGGATAAGTCTTACTTTGTTTTTTCCTGCACATCTGTCAGCTCAGGTTTTCAGTCCAGAAGGAGGGCAACAATCTGAGACCTGCTGGTGCTGAAAGGACAGCTCCCCAGGGCCTCCTCAGGCAGCAAGCCTCACAATCCTGCACTACATCAGCTCATCATTTAATTGGCGCCCACTGTATGCCACTTTGCCTGCATTTTCTTACATTTTGCCAAATAATCTTACAACGAGAGCATCATTTTCCTCATTTTGCCCGCCCCTGCACCTCACACCCTCATCTGGTCACATTACCACACCCTACAGCTTATGTCTGCTGTGTCTCACTAGACTGTGAGCTCCATGAGGACAGGGAACTTGTCTTGGTCAGTCCTATATTCAACCTCTCCCCACGCCTCTCCTTCATCCTCCCCAGATGAAGACTTCAACCGAAACAGCAATTAACACAGCTGGAGCCACAGACCCCGATTCCCGAAGCCCCTCTTGGCCTGTAAGTCCCTGATACCTGGTTGGTAAGTTCCAGCCACTTGACAGAGTCACAGCTGGGGGCAGGTCCAGACAACCCCAGTCCTGACGCCCTCGTGCCCTTGCTGATTACTTCTGCCGGGCATCTTGGGAGGAGGGGCACGTCGCTGTCCACAGGAAGACAGGAGTCCAAGAGAAGACACATCCTTCTAGGGTTAGTGTTCATGGTCTCACAGACCAGGTTCCCTGAAAAGCAGGACCTGAGGGTGCAAGTATTGCTCCCCGAAATAACTCTTTCTCTTGGCCTCATCCTCAGGACAGCAGGTAGGTCCGCGGTCACTCCACTTCATTCGGAGTTAGCCACTGTCCCTCTGTGACCACAAGGTCCCCTGCGCCATACACTGTGGTCCAAGCCTCATGCAGGGGTGGAGGACCTGAGTCTGGGCACGCCAAGTAACCATCAGGGGGTGAGCAACAGGGCGGGACCAGCAATACCCCGTTGGGCCACTCACTCTGCACCAGATTCTGGCCGAGCACGGGCACCAGTCCCCAGACAGCTCTACCCCCGGAGTCTACTACTTTGTTCATTTTACAGATGAGGGTACTGAGGCCCAGAGAGTCAGCCATGGGAGACTGGTATCATTCTTATTTTTCAGAAGAGGAAACCAGGGCACAGAGAGGTCAAGTAACATGCCATGGATCACACAGCCAATAAAGGGGACCGAGGCAGATCCAAGTGGTCTGAGCCCAGAATTCCCCCTGGTGCAATTTCTATTGCCCACACCTCAAGTATTTACAGTGGGACATGTGCCTGTGCCGGGCTACACTTAACGGGCGTAACGTGATTTCTGTTCTTTATATTGGCAGCCAGATGGACACTGAACTAGAGAGGTGAATGGTTTCATTTTTATAAAGTAAGACTCAATTACATTTTGAAAAAAAAATTTCCTTTCCTTACATACTTTGTGATTACACAAAGAATGTTAATTTGTATTTTATCTTTTAAGTTTAGTAGGAAATTTTGGATATTTTAGAATGAAAATCTAAAATTTCCTACTTTTCACATTTGCTTACATTTTCATGTGCGTGGGGGGAGGGGGGTTAATTACATTTTTCATTTTGCTCCAATCTGGTAGCCACTGGCTACACGTGGCTATTGACTATTTGGCTCGTGTGACCGAGGACGTAGCTTTTTTATTTAATTTTGATGAATTTCATTTTATATGTAAACTGGCTGGGCAGTATAGCTTTAAATTATCAGTGTTCATAGACTCTACATGTAAATGAACATCTTGAACATAAATAGCAGAATTAATGACTTTGCTGCAATGAGATCAATAAAAAATTAATCATATGAAATAATAAACATTTTACTACTCATCCAAGCTGTTGCTGGCCCAGCAAAAATGCCAAGAAAAGTGTAAAAATAACTACACTCGGTGTTCTCTGCGCATCCATCAAACCACCGCCACCGTTTCCAGGGTCCCATTTGGTCACTAGAGAAGAACACAGAGAAGGGGGACAGAACCCACTTTGTTGAAAACCTCGTCAGCTCGCCTGGTACCTTTAAATACCAGACATATGGTGTGTGGGCTTCCGCTGGGACGCTGGCTTCGGTCCCACAACTGTTGGGGCCTGTTGGTGAATGAGGGGAGGAGGCTGAGGCCAGATGCTGTGTTCTGAGGCCCCTGCCAGTCCCTGCAAGGGTGTGGGCAGCTACGGACTCAGCATCCTCAGCCCTGCACAAGGCGGCTGGGGAGTCAGCGGCTGAGGCTCTCAGCTCGAGGGACTGCCTCTGCAGCTCCCTCCGGGCAATGATGAAGTTTAGCCCTGTGCCCTGCACTCCCCCACTTCAGCAAAACAAATGGACGATAACTGATAACTGCTTCCTTGATCTGAAGGTGAGTGAGATGATGGATGGAGGTGCCTGGCACCAGGCCTCGCCAAGGCTTAGGGTTCGTCTTCCCTTCTCCCTGAAGCCCAGCACCAGCCTCGTCACCCTACAAGATAGAGCACCTGTGAAATCCACCCCCACCCCCCTACACCCTCGTGGGGAGGAGAACGCCTGACATAGGGATTTTTCCAGGAGCATCGTGGATCTTGAGAAACCTCTAAAACGTCCCCAAATCCCCTCTGGCAAGAGACGAACTATAAATACCAACAATTACCGTGACCCTGCTAACCACACTTTAGAACACCAGTGTATACCAGGCACTGCATTAGACGCCTCACATACACCATCTTAATCACCTTAACAATAAAAAACACATATGACACCCATGACCTTCAGAACTCAGGACTGATTCTCAGTGGCTCTGAAGGGATGTTAGGTAGCAGGTGAAGGGCTAAACCTATGAAAGACCTCCCAGGGTCCCCACGGTCCCCACCACCCCACCTGTCAGCTTCATGAGGCAGCAAGGAAGTAAGGCTCGGTGAAGAAGTCACTTGCCCAAGAGAACCCAGCGAAGAGGAGGCAGTGTGGAAAGGCAAGCCCCGAGCACAGACTCCAGCCTGTGTCCCCTCCCTTCCTTAGGGGAAACCACTGGCCTGACCATAATGATCATCTTCTGGCTTTTTAACATGCTTTCCTCTATATTCTAAACAAATAGTCAGTGTGGCTGGTTTTGAGTGGTAAGGGATTCGACTCAGATTTTCTCCGGTGTTTTGCAATCCCTCACCATGTCTATGAGATTTTTCCAATCCGTTGTCTGAAACTGGAGTCTGTTTTCATTGTGGGGTACTATTCTGTTGCATGGACATGTACCACTCCATCCATGGAGGATGCTGGGGTTGTTTCCAGGTCTTGCTTGCCACGGACAACACTGTCGAGAAAATTCTTGTCCATTGTCCCTGGTGCACATGTGTGCAAGTTTCTCTAGGGTAGACGCCCAGAAAAGAACATCTGTGTCTTGGGCTATACATGTATCCAAGTGTAAGTGATAATTTCTGTTTCCCAAAGTAGTTGTAATAACACTACCAGACTTATTATACATTGACCATCAGAACAGTGTCTTATTGTGCTCTTTTTGCATTTCCTTGATGACCAGTCAAGGGGAGCAACTTTTCACATGCCATGGCTCACGTGAGTCTCTCTTCCTCAAAACAACCCTCTTTACATTTTCTACTGGGTTGCCTTTTTTGTATTGTAGTTCTAACACTATATTTTGGTTATTAATTTCTTGCTGGCTAAATATGTTGAAATGTGAAAATATTCAAGTTTGTGGCTTGTCTTCTATTTTCTTCATATTATTTTACCTAAATAGAAATTCATAATTTTAATGTAGTCTGGTTTATCAATCTCTTTTTTTTAGGATTGTCACTTTCTGTGACTCTAGAAATATTTACCAACTCTGGAAACTATATCCTTTTACATTATCTAAAAGTTTTTGAGTTTTATTTCACTTTAACATTTTTAATCCTCTCCCCCCCCCATTTACAGCAAAATGAAAGAAGCGAAAGGGAATCATGTAAAGCAAAGCAAGTCAGGAAGAAAAAGACAAATAGTGGACCTCTTCATATAGATGAGTATATATGGGCGATGAGCACCTGAAATACAGCTAATCCAAATGAAGATGGGTTGTAAGTAAAATACACACTGTGTTTCAAACACTTATGGTAAAAATTGTAAAATAGCTCATGAATATTTTGTTTCTATCGATTATATGTTGAAACGATAATGCTTTGGATGTAAAGAGTTAACTATAGTCTTAAATTTAATTTTATCTGTTTCTTTTAACCGTCTTATGGCAATGAGATGGAATATTAGTCACACATTAAACTGAATGGCTACTGGAAATTTCAGTAGTATCTTCCTAGAAAGTTCAGTTAACGATTTAATGAAAGCTAAGGTCAAGTTGGCTGGTGTAATATTACATTAATATATCTAAGAATGTTCATTTATAATACATGTGATGTATTTGTAATATATACATATATGTATAATCTATATGACCATCTGTTTATGTCAGAGAAAAACATGCAAAGATTGTGGAAGACATAAACCACCAAAAGGTCAGCATCTATGCATATTTTCTTAGAATTCTGTATTTTTCAGACCTGGTGTGTGATGTATAAGTTGTGCTGATAAGTGAAAAATATATAAAGTATTCTGTGTAGTTTTGAAGATAAGTTGTTGTCCTTCAAAACTATAGGCATAGTTACCATCTGCATAAAAGAAAATCTAAAACTACATCTGTGGTTTGTATGGTAGTTCCACTGGATAGCATTGGGTTATACTATTAAATTTACTCAATCAAGAAGCCTTTATTAAGGACCTAATTTGTGGGCTGTACACTACTAAGGGCCTCACGATGTGGAAAGGAACAGAAATAGTTCTAATCAATGTGCTCCATTTCCTCACTGGACTCATCACCCACAGATGCTGCACAAACACAAAAATGAAAGAAGAAACTCACAGTCCAGCCCCCAGCCCAGCTGGAAAACTATTCCAGTTACAGTGAGGGCCGCACCAACGTCTAAACCTAGAGACCATATACCATCGCTTCTGCCTTTATAGATGAACCAGCTGACGTCCAGAAAGGCCGAGACAAATACCTAAGATCACACAGCAGGTGTGGGACCGGCAAAGGCCCATTCCTTGCAAAGGCTTCAGAATTCCTTCCCCCGTGTCTGAGGCTGTATCCTCAAACCCTGGACTTCTCCTGCCCCTTCCCTTCCAGGAGATTTCAACCAACTTAAACCTCACAGGACCCTTGAGAACAAGCTTTAAAAAGTCCAAGGGCCACACCAGGAAAGACCCTGTGGATCTGTGTCCCCTTTCCCCGTGGGACTCCCCACCTTGGTGAAAGAGACCCCCCTCCCTCAGAGGAGATGGTGAGGCAGAGAGCCCACGCTCAGACCGGCACGTCTGTGGTCAAGTGTGCTCACCACAGCTTGCCCAGACTTCATGGAACTGGGGCCCTTCGACAACTTCCCAAAGACAATAAGCCACAGGGATGTGGATGTCAAAATGATATCTTCTCATCAAACCCTTCTCAAAGTCACCACCTGCCCACCCTCCAGGGGAGGCAGGTGCCTCAAGGGGGACAGGTAAGAAAAGATTAAGGTAGAGTAGGCTGGAGCCCCCTCCATGACTGCCCTCTGTGAAGCAGGTGCAGGGGCAGGTGGGAGAGGCCCAGGAGACTGTACTCCCAGAACCTCAGGACCTCCCCCAAGTGCTCTGGAGGCTGAGGGACAGCTTCAGAAGGATTTCCACACCAGCTTTCAGGTAGACCCATCCCCACAAAACCTTTGAGAAATTTAGTAACTGTGAACCGCTCCCCCCCCCCCTTCCTTTAATTGGGAACCAAGCCACAGGAGCTGGACTTCTGCTCAGCAATCTGGCACCACTGTGTCATCACCATATTAGGAGAAGAACTGAGGCTGGGGGGCGGGACCAAGGACCTCACACAGTGAAAAAGCAGCTCTTCCAGGGGGAAACTGAGCCTCAGTTTCCCCACCTAAAAAGCATTACTCATTCCTCCCGCCTTGCTCTGCGGATGGTGAAGGATGTTACAGAAACAGTAGGTCTTGCGGGGAACAGAGAAAGGGGTAGACAAGAATGTTGAAAGGACACAGGGTGATGGAGGCAAAGTTGAGGTGACAGTGGAGGATGTGGTGTTGAGGGTGGGAGACAGGAACTGTGGAAGAGGAAATGGGGACGCGTTAAACGAGGATGTTTTCGGGTCACGGGGTGGTACCCCTAACAGGGGTGTTGTGAGGAAGAGTTCTGTGGGGAGCAGAGGTGCTGGAAGAGAACAGGGAGGAGAGTGGGGGCCAGAAGCGGTGAGAGGGGGCACCCAGGGTGTTTGTGCCCATGCCTTTCACCATTCATGAGCACAAGAGACTGAGCCACGTTCCAGGCACCTAGCAGTGCTTTCCAGGATCATCTTGATGCTCATGGGAACTCTCTTTATCCTCATTTTGCAGACCTGAACACCGAGGTTCAGAGACGTGAAGCGACTCGCCTAAGGGCACCCCCCTAAGAGAGGAGGCTCTGGGAACAGGAGCGACTCCCGAGTTCGGGCGCAAAGCTGGATGTAGATATTACGACCACGAAGTCTCCTTTCTGGTTTCTTCCGGTCGAGGTTGGAGTCCTTTTATCAACTGGAATTCTCCAGGCGGCAGGAGGAGGGAGCAGGCAGCGCAGATCGAGAGCGCCTAGACTCTCCTCCCAGAGCACCCAGGCTCGGCACCCGCAGCTGCTCACCCCGCCCCGCGCCCCCAGACGCCCACCCCGCGCACAGCCCAGCGCGCACCCTGCCGCTCACCTAGCACATCCCCCAGCTCCCCATGCGCCCCTCGCCGGGTTCACCTAGGGTTCACCCTCCCCGCTCTTCCCCCACCCGGGCTCCCATCCGCAACCCCCGCGCCCGGAGGCTCACCTCGCGTACTTCGTCTTCTGGAAATCCAGGAGCCTGGGAGCGAACATCTTGGCGGTTCCATCAGCCTCCAGCCCCGGGCGCAGACAACGGGAACTTGGAGAGACTGGCTGGCAGGAGGCGCCCGGCGCGGGAGCAGCAGGTAGGCGGGTGCGGGGCGGGGGCGGGCAGGGTGGGCGCGGCGCGAAGCCGGAGCGGGAACCGGAGCCTGGAGCCGGGAGCAGCCGACGCCAGATTCCGAGCAGATGGTGGCGGGGGCGGGGCGGGAGGGGGCTCCGGGCCAATCGCCTTAGTCCGGCGCCCCGGCCCCCTCTCGCGGCTGGGCGTGCACCCCAGCCCTCGCTGGAGGGAGGAGAGAAAAGAGAAGAGGGATTTGAAGGAGGGCTGGGGGCTTCCGAGTGCAGCCCCTTCTTTCTGTCTTCCCGTGTCCACTCTGCTGACAGGTTTTAGAGCTGAACAGACACTGTTAGACGGGGCCCGCTGTCGTCGCCCGCTGAGACTGGGCTGGAAGGGCAGGAGACGCCGCCCGTGTGTCTCCCGTCAGCCCCTAGCCGCGGGCATCTCCGGAATATACTTGTAGCTCGTGCTCTGCCCCGGGCCAGCACCTCCCACCTTTGAGTTCCTGCGAGGCAAACTGGCCCCATGGGCTCCACCCTAGAAGTTCCAGTCTCTGGGGGATACACCCACTCCCAGTTCTGTGACTCTGCGACCCCTCAGGACCCGGGCCAGAGACACATGCGTCTGGCTGTAGAATTCCAGAGTGCCCAGGGTCCGCCCACCAGACTGGAGTGTCTACAACATCCAGCTTCCACTCCAGAGAACCTGGCCAGGGTCCTGGGCCCCGGAGGAGGAGACATCCATGGGGACTTGTTCAACGAACTGGACAGGTCCCCAAGTTGAAACGTAGGCCCCCCCTTCTCACACAAACACCTCCTCCTCATCACTTCCTACTTTCCCTTCCCAAGCCCCAGCTCCCTGCTACTTTTTATAACAATGCTTTATTTGAGAGCCTACAGCACATTCAGAAAATAATCCCACCCACACCCTCTGCCCAAGGTAGCTGGAACAAGGTACTGGAGAAAGGCGAGGGGAATCCATCTACATTCACTTCTGCCTTTCAAATGCCAGGCGCACACTTCTGTTACTGCAAGCAGGGAAGTACAGGTAGATGATGCACTTGGAGGCCTCCACAGGACTAGGACGTGGGTTTGGAGTGTGGCTGGGGAAAGGGGCAGCTGGAGGTGGGTACAGGAGAGAAGATCCAGGGGTGCCTAAGAAGTAAAATCCACCAGACCCTGTTGACGGATCAGAAGTGGAAACTGACAGGGCCAGAGGGGCCAGGGATGACCCCTGGGCTTCTGGCTGGTCCTGCTGGATGGGCACTTGAATGGGCACTTGGATGGGCCTGCCCTTGGGTGGCACCAGGAGAAGCACGGAGAAGGGAGGTAAGACTGTCATTGGGTTTTGGCCAGGTGAGCTTGAGTTGACTTGGGCTTTTCAAGGCACAGACTGGTGTGGGCCCAAGGGACCCTGGGCAGGAAGCCCACCTGTGAGGCCTCTAACTGGTGGTGGTGAGTGGGGGAGCTGAGAGGACTGAGCTGGGTGAGGACTGTGCTGGCAGGATGCCTCATAACCATGGGCTTCAAATTGCTCCTCCTCGCCTACCACTTCAGTACAGGAGCACCGGTCTCATGACACGATTTACCTCCAGGGTAAGTAAAATGAAATCAAATTTAAAATGCAGCTCCTCTGTTACAGGAGTCACATTTCAAGTGCTTGACAGCTTCAGTGGCCAGTGGATATCTTCTGGAACCATTTCCAGAAAGTTCTGTGAGCCAGTGCTCTATGAGAAGATGTCTCTAGAAATCATGACGTCAACCATGTGTGGGGCTGCATTGAAAAAGAAGATGAAATTTTTCGCCAGGGTGCATTGTGCACTGTGAGAACAAGTCGCGTTCAGGAGACTTTAGTCCTAGTTTGTGTACCTTTGTGAGTCCTGGTTGGGTGGAAAATATATTTCTTACTGGGAGTCAAGATTAAATATGGGCAAGGCTCATGGCTGTAATAACCTTGGCTCCTGTCTCCCCATGTGGAGTGGGAAAATGAAGCTGGAACTGACTAGGTGGTCTCTGAGGTCCTGCCCACCTCACCTGTCCTAGCACCCAGTTCTCAGGGCTCTGAGCTCTTGCCCTGTATACAATTCTCATTCTACTGATCTCTGAGGCTCCTGGAGCTGGAAGTCAAACCAAAGCAGGCTCAGCCAGGCCTTGCATTTCACCTTGACCTCCATCCCCATCACGTCCCCCACCAAGGCCTCACTAACAACAGCAACAGGATGCTTGTCCCCAGGGGTCAGCAACACATTCTCCTCAACCCTCACTTGCAGCTTCCAGAAAGGGTCCTGTTGACTTTGCGAAGGTGAAAGCCCCAGCCCCTGGAGCCCCTCGTGGCCTCCTCTTCCAGGAAGTCCAGGCCAGGCTTGGGTGTCCTATAGGCTGAGAGGAGAGGCCGGTTTACGACGAGGTCTCTTCTGGCTCCTGGCTCGGTAACCTCCTCCCGGCCCCAGCCTACTGTGACTTCAGTCTGGTCTTGGCAGTGGCTCAGCAGGGCCCCAGAGAAGACCCCCCCTGTGGAAATAGAAGCCTAGAAATGGATTTCATTTTCTCTGAGAACAAAGAAATTGAATAAAAAATAAGTTACTATTTTTATTGCCAGAATCCAGTTGTTATGGCAACAGAGGGCCTGTCTCCTGCACCACCACTGCCGCTGAAGCCTGGCTGGATTGCACGTGAGGGAGGAGACTGGGCACCGGGCAGCAGCAGCCAGCAGGTAAGCCTTCTCAAAGCCCCAGGCTGTCCTCCAGTGGCCACTCCCCCTCTGCTCACCCCTGACCCACCTTGGTGTGATGGGTGGTCCCTGACAACAGCTTCCATTGGTGTAAGCCCACCTCCTATAAGTTCTGTGGTCTCAGCCTTGTTGCCAAAGCCAGCCTTTCCACTGTCCCCAGATGGAACCTGTGCCCCTACTCAGATAAGTGTATCAGCCCCTCACCCCACCTGGCCAAACCCAGCTCAGCTTCCGTCCCCCTCTTCTGTACCCCAGCGCAGAGGCAAACCCAGGGCAGCTGGGTCCATCAACCAGGTCAGCACCTGAGCTGACTGTGTTCCTTCAAACAACCCCTGTGTGCTGAGGTTTTTCACATCTAAAATGGATTTATTCCACTTCCAAAATTGGAAAATAACAATACCAAAAGAAAAATAAAGTTGAAGTAATAACACCATGTAATTTCAAGATTTACCAATTAGAAAGCTACAGTAATTTGATACTGTATGATTTCATTTATATGACATCCTGGGAAATGCAAAACTATAAACAGAAAATACATCATTGGTTGCCAGGAGCTGGGGGGGCTAAGGGAGGAGTGGAGAAGGGAGGCAGAACCTGACAACTAGGAGACATGAAGGGAGTTGGGAAGGTGAAGGAACTATTCTAGATCTTTCTTACTCACCAGAGTGTTTACTGTATAGCTCTGTCAGAACACCTAGAGCTGTACACAACAAACACGAATGAATTTTGCTGGATATAAATTATACTTCAGAAAGGCTTAGAATATATATATATATACAGCAATACCAAATAATAAAATAAAAAGACTACAGCTTTGTACCTGGTGTGTGGGGGGGAAGTAGAGGGGAGAGGCAGGGAGCCAGTATGTGGTGGCTACGGGCAGAGCCTGGTCACCCCTGTAATTGATGGTCTTGGTGCCAGCTCATACTCATTCTAAATCACAGCCTCAGTGCTGGCAGCAGGCCTTGTGGCCAGCACTCTCTTGTGGGGCCCGCTGACAGGCCAGCCTCTTATCATCCCCTATGCCACTTACCCCCCTTCTGGATACTGGGTACCCCTGTCCTTGGGCATCCTCTGGGGGCCCATGTGCTGGGCCTTACTGGCCTCTTGTGGCCAGAAGCAGAATTAACGACTTAAGAATGATTACTATGCAGGAGCTGACAAAGGTCAGGGTGGGGAATGGGAGGTGGGGGAGGAGGGGAGAGGGGGCAAAAACACTGGAGTAAATTAGCATAATCTTCCCAGCCATCCCTGTCAATTTTTTTTTTTTAAAGATTTTATTTATTTATGCACACAAGAGCTGGGTTACAGGCTAGAGTCCAGGGAGGTGAGAGGATCCACCAGAGACAGAGTGGGGAGCAGAACAGGCAGACTGAAACACACTGCTGAGGGGAGCAGTGGGCAAGACAGGAGAGGTCTGCTCCGCCATGTGGGTTCCCCCTCCACCCAGCCAGGGGCAGGGATTGAACTCATGCTGCAGTGGCCATGTTTTGCTTCATAGTGTGTTGCTTAACCCACTGCACCACCAGGGAGGCCCCCATCCCTGTCAGACTTTAAGTGCACAAATCTTTTGACCCCACCCCGACTATGGGCAAAGTCTACTCTCCAGAACACATTTCCTCTAGTTTGTTGTTTGAATCCTACTTTCAAGGAAGCCTCCCAAAACACATAACATACTAGACGATTAAGGGATCATTGATTGTTGATTCTGGGAGGTGAGATAATGGCACCGTGGTGATCTTAAAGAAGAAAAGAGCTGTGGGTGGAATGAAATGGTGACTGGGATGTGCTTCTCAGCTATTCCTGCCAGATGTCAGGGAATGAACTGAAACAGAGCAAAATGGTTGTTGTGTTTGAAACTGGGTGATGGGTGTATGGAAATTCACGTGCTTTTCTTGCTACTTTTGGTATATGTGAAAATATTTATAACGTTAAAAAGCTCAAGTGCTAAAAGGAGAACCAAGAAGATAGCTGGGTGGGGACTCGGCCGCCTGGGATGGTCGGGGAGTATCTGGGGAAGATAGGCTGGTCAGTCCCAGGCAGTTCCATTCCACCCTGACCTGAAGGATGGGAGGTGGGGGTGGGGAATACTGTAAGCAAAGGAAGAGTCTTCAAGGTGGGAAAGAAGAGAGAGTGTGTGAGAATGATGGGGCTGGAGAGCAGTGGTAGAGGGTGGCCCCAGGTGAGATGGAGGAGGTGAGCAGGATGAACAGGAAAGGCATGCCTTTGTAGACCATGGTGAGGTTTTTTTGGGAGGTAGGGTGAGGAGGGTCTCGACCCCATTGCCTTTTAGGATTCCTCTGAGCCATGTTTCCTAGAGATTGGAAGGAGGTAAGGATAGAAAGGTAGAAACCAGCTGGGAGTCCTTTTCTCACCCCAAGATTAGAGATGATATTGCCCAGGACACTGATGGACACATGGGGGTGGGGGAGGGGGTTGGGGCCTAACTATGTTTGGAAAGTAGAGTCTGCACTATTTGCTGGTGTGACTATACTAACACGCAAGGGCTGGCACACACAGCAGATAGAACTCTGACCTCCCACCTGTAGCAAGCAATCCAGGATGTCCCAGAACTACCCCCTAGCATCAGCCCAAGGGCAGGACTTGATCAGTAACTGAGAGCTTCCTTCATTTTGTCCCCACTTTCAACTGAAGATCTGTCAAAAAAAAACAAATCCTAGCGACTGTTCCACCACCAGTAACTCGGCCTCCTGCCTCCCAGGTCATCAGCCTCCAGCCTCCACTGAAGCTTTCCCTTTGCCACCCTAAAGTCTCACCACCCCCTGCCTGCCTGTGAGTCTCTGCCAAACACAGTGACCGTGGCCAGTCCCCTTGCCACAGCAAGCACTGGGTGAATAGCCGTTGCTTTTCTCATCTGGGTGATTTTATTCATTCCCACAGGCGTGAGAAAGGGAGAAGGCCACTGACAGGTGCAGGTTAGAGCTGGGGTGGTATCAGGGAAACTCAGATGCTGCTTTGGATCTTTAAGTTAGAGGGGCCTGATAGGGAGATAGACTCCCTGTCAAGGGGAGCATTGGCAGTGACATTCTGGAGCTTAGGGGGTCTGGATGATTACATGTGGGAGTCCAAAATATGATGGTACAGAAGACACTACCTCAAGTAGTGAAAGCGTTGTCGATCCCCCTCCACTGGTAAATGCTGTTATAAATATGGCAGGACAGCTGTAGAGGCAACTCCCCACAACTGTTAGAAAAGAATGTTCTATCTGAAGTGGCCTAGAGATGTTCTCCAGTTGCAGCGGTTAGTGGAAAGCAAGGGACAGAGATAGAACTTGCTTAATGACGGACCTGTTCCGCAACAAAACACCAACTCAACTGGTGAAAATATTCGAAACCACTCATTCAGAGTCTGGAAATGACTAAAATGACATGCAACAAATAGAGAAACATTGATTCAAGAAAATCGACTAAGCCTCTTTAAAAGCAAGAGTCTGTGGTTTTTGAGTCACAACCCCACCCCGTCCCAGCATCACCTGCCCCAGTGCCATGCTGTGGAGACTACCCAGGAAGATGGGGCACAGCGGAGAAGATGGGGCACCCCCCCAACTCAGATGGGGCACCTCCCCAACTGTGGAGCTAGGGTTTCACTCCGGGAGGGGCTGGCTGCTGGTGTTTCTCATCACCCATTGCAGGCTGCAGAAGCTGTAGTCAGGTCCGTGCAGCTGGCCTACAGGACCACCCAGACCTCATCACAGGACAGAACCACAGCCAGCTCTGCTGAGGGCGCTGAGGTCCCAGGGGCCCAAGCTCACTCTCCACTGTGAGCTTGAAAAGGCTGCCGCTCCACACCCCTCACCCACCACACCACACCACACACACACACGCACACGCACACACACATGCCCTGTACCCACGTCCTCCACCAACTCACTTATGCAGCCCATATGTAGCTCCAGGAAACGTCACCCCCAGCCTGGCTCAGGCTCTGCAAAGTTAGAGAGGCAGCCCGCAGGGCTGAGGAGCTCGGCTGCTGTGCCTGGAGGGGACTGCTTCTTGTGGACCCCAGCATTGAAACTCCATGCCTAAAGAGAGATCTTCCAAACCCTGGTGGAGAGCTGCAGAGCATCTAGAAATCTGAGCAAGAGACAGCCAAGAAGAGCCCTCCTGGATCGCAGACCACTCTGGGGGCCGAAAGCTGCACCCGCGCAGGCACACACAAGTGCCCGCGGCAGACGATACATTCTCCACATCACATTCAGCTCATCAGAACCGGGAGGTCTCGGCACAGGGGCTCACCAGAGCTTCGAACAAGAAGCTGCTCCTGCTCTGTGACAGGAGTTTAAAGCAGGCATGAAAATAATATCCCGGTTAGCCCTGGCCGTCTGGAAGCTGGCATGTGTGCCCAGGTTTGCCTCTCTCAGGAAAAAGGCGAGAGGAAGCTCCAAGCTACTAGTCTGGCGGAACACGGTGCAAAAGCAGATAAACGTGCTACACCCCCCGAAGCCTGTCTGACTTCGGTGTTCTGCAGGCACAGCCTGTCTTGCTCTGCCTGGCTCCTCGGCACACCCGCTGCCCTTGTAGTCCAGTCCCTAGTTCCCTCCTCCCCAGGTCAGCTGGTTAGCCCATGAGTTTATGTAGGGACTTGCCTGTGGGCAGATTGCTCACCTCTGAATGTTGCACATAAGGATACTTGAGGAATGTTCTAAACATTTGTAGATCATGGTTCCCCTTAAGGTTAAAAGAAGGAAGATTTTTGTCCCTCTGGGACTGGCATCAGGCCAGAGACCTGCAGCAAACCTGACATGATGACAGAGGCTCCTGAGCAGCTGTCCCACTCTACACGTCACTAGGAATGTTACTCCTGCTGTCCCCAGGTGAGCTGGGACATGAGGGCCCATGACTGAGTCACATCAGGTCACGCTCTCTGGCAGAAATCCAGCCATTTCTCCAACAACACGTAGCAGCATTCCCAATGGCACCCAGATAATAAAGCAGTGAAACAAATATGGGGGAGTAGGCAGTAGGTCTCAGCTCCACCAGGAATGGAGGCCCAGAGGTTAGTTCTTAGGGACTAAGTTCCCATTATTCTAGGTCATAGAAACAGAGGGGACAACACAGAAAAAAATTGTGCTTTTATTGTTCTTAGGTCCTAGTAGGGAGGGTGCAGTGTGTGGTCTATTGGAAGGTGATAAGTGTTATATAAAAATAAGAAGCAAGAAAAGGGTTAGGGAACGTGTGAAAAGGGTGGAGGTTATTATCCATACCACATCTCTTCTGATGAAGGAATTTACATTAAGGAGAAAGAAGTTTGATAATGGGCACCTGCCTTTGAAATACATCCTATTCAGTTGCCCTATTACTTAGTAATAAGGTAGAATCACTGACTAAAGACTCAATTCTGGTATCAACCGTATCCCATGTGGTTGGGGTTATTCTACAATAAGCAGCACATGCCTGGAAACTAGAAGTGGAGGTAGCAGTGTTTCCTTGCATATTACACATAATAATCCAGTTAGGAGAATTTTGTTTCCATCCATACAACCCTGCATTCACTGGTATTTGAGTTAATAATACTCAAGGGTCCAGGGAATAGAGTTGTTTCTGATAAAAAGCAAACTAAATTCACTCCCACCCCACCTCTCTTAAGATCTTCATTTGCTGAAGCAATAGAGAAGGATTTACTATCCTGGATGGAATAATAGATTCTAATGAACAAGGGGAAGTTGCAAAGACTTTCAAAATGAAGTCAAGGACTGTCTAGAATGCAGGGGGTTTACTCAGGCTCATCATTATGTGTTTTTGTTCAATAATAATTGTCCCTAGGAAACTATGGCAACTGATGAAGAATCACTAAAGACATTGCTTCTTCCCTGCATCTTGATTTTAGAGGTTGGCTATTTGGGCAATCACAGATGTGTATTTGTACACTTACATATGAATATACCAGTATATACATATACACTAAAATCAAGTAAAATCAAGACAAATAGCAATTCCAACCAACTCCTTGATACCCCCTCCCAATCAATCCCCCAATAGAGATAGCCACTATGCTGCCTTTATTTCACTTCATATAAGTGGATGCACATCATATGTATTCTTTTGTGTCACTCGATATTATTATACTCAATATTAGAACTATGAGAATCATTCGTGTGTGTCCTTTTCATTGATATATAGTATTTTTTGTATGACTGCAGCAAAATTTACTTAATCATCCTGTTGCAGAAAAAAATGCTTAGGTTATTTCCAGGTTTTGTTATTATGAATAAAGCAGTTATGAACATTTTGATACCTGTCTTTTAGAAAAAAATGTGCATTAATTTCTATTGAGTATATACCTGGAAGTGAAATGCCTAAATCATAGGGACTGTACACATTTAACTTCAGCAAATACTGACTGCAAAAACCATTCCCAAATGGTTTTAACAATTTAGACTTTTATTCAATATGAGAATTCCAGTTGTTCTGCGTTGTTGTTTTCCATACTTGATATTGTCAATTGTTTTAGTTCTAGCCAACTTGGTAATTGGTTACCAGTGTTTTGTTAACTCTTAATTTACATTTTCTTGATGAATGTTAGTGATGACCACCTTTAGTCATTTTGATATCCTCTCTTGAGAAGAACCTGTGTTTATGCATTTTTGCTCATTCAAAAAATTATTTTAATTATTGATTTGTAGAAGTTCTCTTTAAATATTCTGGAATAAGTTCTTTGTCAAAAATATGTATTGCAAATATAGATATCCCATTCTGAAGCTTGCCTTTTCCATTTCTCAGTGCTCACTTTTGATGAACAAATGTTCATCATCTGTTTGGTTATTATGAATAATAACCATCTTTTATTTTGTGGTTAATATTCTTAAAATACTGGTTTGGAAGACTTTACGCCCAATGAGAAAACCCCTGATGTTTTCTCTTAGAAACTTTAATATTTTACTTTTCACATTTAGGTGTATGAGCCATCTCAAATTACTTTTTAGGTGTGAAGTACTGTACTTTTTATGGGAAAAGAAATCTTTCCGCAAAGATTTTCACTGGGTTCTTGACTGTGGCTAGAGTTAACTTCCCTATGCACAAACGATCGTGTTCTTGCTTAACATCTTAAGACCCAGTTTGATCTGGCCACCTCCTATGTCTCCAACCAAATCTTTCTTATATCTACCATACCACTCCAAGCTCAGGCATATTAAGCATTGAGTTCCTTGAACAGTCCACATTCTCATTTGGGACCTTTACTAGGTAGAATGCTTCCATTCCCTTTGGTGATTACCTACTACTCAAACATCACGTCTCATCTCCTCCAAGAAGCTTTCTTTGACTGCAAAGTAGCACCGCCCCCCCCTCCCCCGCCCCTGTCCCTTAAGTAAGGTTAAGTAACCTCATTACGTGCTCTCATTGTTCTTCGCTTCCCAGTTTTAATTGTGCTTATTTAAATAATTCCCCCACTGTTACTTCTCTGAAGAAAGGCAACCTATTTGGATCACATAGTCTTAATAAATTTAAGGTAGAATCCTCTCCACGCACCTAAAAGTGTGAGCGTTGGACAAACAACGTGGTTTTCAGTACGAGATCTTGGCAAATAGGTTGGTTAATATTTCTTAACTTCAGTATTTACATCTGTAGAATGGGAATACGCTATTTACACAGGATTGCAGTGGACAGCAAATATGCGATGCGCGTAAGCATTTAGTAAAATGACCCACAAGTGAAGAATTCTTTTAATGTTGACAAAATTTTGGGGGGGTACAGAGCCCCCACGCTTCCCCATGCGCATGCGCAGTCCTCGAAGCGCTGCAAGGCGTGCCCAGCGCGCCCCCGCGCGTCCCCTTGCGTGCGCGTGTTCGACCGGAACCCCAGCCTAGGACAGAGGTAAAGGGGCGGGACCTCGGCAGTACGCCTGCGCCATGACAGGCCGTGCGTCCAGGGGGCGGGGTCGCGCAGGCGTGTAGGGCGCCCCGGCTCCGGAGGATAAACAAGAGCGGGGTCGGGATGAGGCGGCGGTTGATCCCCGAGCAGCTAGTGGCGGTCACCGAGGCAGCAAGTGGGACCCGGCGCCGACCCTGAGCGCACTCGACCCGCCCTCCCGCGCTCGAGTCCCCGGCAGGGCCGACCTGCCCGCCCGCCCTCTGCGCGCCCACCATGAACCTGGCGAGTCAGAGCGGCGAGGCTGGCGCGGGCCAGCTGCTCTTCGCCAACTTCAACCAGGACAACACGTAAGGCCGGGCCGGGGACGGAGACGGGGGGTGAAGACACGGCCCGGGTTGTGGGGCCTGGGCCGGGGACCGAAGGGCCAGGACCAAGGCCCAGGGAGGGCACCTCATCCCGCCTTATCCCGCTCGGAGCTCGGCCAGTCGAAGGCCCGGTGTGCCGGTGGCCCGGGTCGTGGCGGGAGGGTCACTCTTTCGGGAAACCTCCCGGAACCATCTCTGAGTGAGGAAAGTGATGGAAACAGAGAGATACGTCACCCACCGGCGAGAATCTTTCTCATTTTGGAGCTCACTTATCACAAAGTTGGGACAGAACTTTGTGGCTTGACCTGTTGTCTTCGCCGCCTCTGGAGCGGTGGGAATGGGTTACTTGCTTGCATCGTGCCTACCCCTGCTTCCTAAACCCGCTCCCCTGACTCTTTCCCCTCTTCAGACCCTATCTTTCATTCCTCATCATTTTAGGACTTCTGCCCCCGCTTTTGTTTCCCCCATCCCCCCCCCCCCATCTCCGTGTTCTTTTTGACAGGTAACTTTGATGTCCTCCCAGAGTAAGAAATAAACTTAGCAATAAGCCTGGCCTCCGATCTGGGGAAAAACTGAGCCAGGGGGACTGGCAGAGGAGTCTTGGTGCTTCAGAGAATGGGCCGTCCTTAGGGGAACAGAGGCCCTTGATGCCGACCCGTGGATTTGGAATACTCTTTGTCCAAACTGATAAGGGTTTGAAGTTGATTCTTAACAAAATGACAAGTGAGGGCAGTTCGTAGATGAGGTTTCTGGAGAAGAATGATGAGTTATGGGACTGGAAGGAAGGAACATCATCTTGGGAAGTGAGTAAGAGGAAGTGATGTAAGAGAAGCAGTGGGTTATTGACTTCATACTAAGTAGTTCGTGGAGTTGTTGCTGGCTAAATGGAATCAGCAACGGAGAAAATAAAATTTCTTAAATTAAAAGTTAATTGTAGAGTGGCAAGCACCAAGCCAGCTGCATGCTGCAGGTGCTGCCTTGCACCCTCCCAAAGTTGTGAAACTAGTGAAGATAGCCCCAGAGGGATATTGTGCTGTGAGTTAGGAGAGAGCAGGTCACCTGATCCTGTTACAGAGGAAACTCAAGTTCAGAAAGGTTTAGAGCTGTGCCTGGCTCTTAGATTTGCCTAATAATAGTAAGGTGGATTAGAATCTAGGTTTTCTGAATTCTCTTCTGATGTGCTCTTCACTCTGCCACTTTGTGTGTGTGTATATGTGTGCGCGCGTGCGTGTGCGTGTGCGCGGGCCCACAAAGTGGGACTTTGAGGACAATGAATTTGAAAATCATACTATAGCAATATTTAAAGATGAAAACTACCAGAGTACCATAATGTTCTATGTGACCAAAGACCTGTACAACAAAAACGGTTTAGCAACCTGTTGTTAAATTGAGATAGACTCTTTATATTATATTAATCCAGACAAGGAATAGGATATTTTAAAACAACTGTGATTTGGTTTTTAAACCCTTAGTATTTTGAAAACTGACAAGAAATGGTAACTTTATAGTTTATGTCTTGAATAAAATTTCCCGTATGTTTTCTTTCAGTTTTTCACTATTTATAATTTATAGTGAAAGGAAACTAAGTGTAGGAAAGATCTCTATTTTGCTGTTATTTCAAGTGGACTACCAAGTTCCTAAAATAATAGAAGAATATCACTCTGGCCCAAATTAGACCTTTTCACATTTGGAAATCATGTGCTTCCAACTCCTCTGAGAGGTTATTTGTTCAAGAGGAAATTTCTGTGTTATAATTTTGACTTGCCATAGTCAAAATGTAGTGTGAATGTAAAAGGAGTAGTAAGTTATGTCTATACTTTATTGATTAAAATGGCTAATCTGTCTTAAATCTACACTTGAAACATACAGAAGCTCCTGGGAAAGGCTATACTGTTTATACCTTTTTCTCTCTTGCCCATCCCTAGGATTTATTTTAATAGAAAAACAATTTTTCACAAAGCAAAGGATATGGTCTAGAATCCACAGTCACTGTAGTCAGTGAGGAAAACTGAACCTGTTTCGCCAAATAGAATAATGTAGATTATAAAGTGATGCCTAACAACAGATTATTCCTTGCATAAACATATCTATTTTGCCTTTCTTCTTGTGCTGTTAATATGGTTTCAAATATTGTAGATTTTTTTTTAATGATTCAGATCCTAAAAGTGTGAATACATTTAATTTGGTGTTTGTGTTTTTTGTTTTTTTTTTTTAACCACTTGTTTTATTTTTTTTTTAACTAGAGCAGTGAAAGAGCTCCAAGAATAGCAGGTCTCAGTCATCTCACTATTGACTGGTTAGTTCCAATCCTAGTTTCTGAAGGTAACACTTTGGAAGGCCTATTGTAGAGGAATTCTTGACTTTTTGAAATTGAAGCTAACAAATTAATAAGTGGCAGAGTATTGTTTGGCTCTTAACATGGAAATATCAGGAGCCAAATTCTATTAGTTTATATTATTTAGCTTTGGGGGGGGGTGGTCAGTGTTTCAGCAACGTGTCTGTTTTGACTTACATCCTAAAAAGGCTGGAATAAAGAAGGATTTGATTTTCCAAATCTGTTTGTAGAATTGATGTTTCTAGGAGAGTTACAGGTGTGGAGCTAATGAGGAGGGCCTTATCTGACTAGACTGCTCTCTTCATTGAGTTTCTACTAGGTTACAGTTACTGTTCTCAGATGGTCACTCTCTGTCCTCTTTTGCCTCATTTTGCTTATAAATTGAGGCGCCTGAGAGTAGATTTTTAAGGACCCTTCAACCTTAAAATTTAGTTCATCTTGGCATCTGTAGAGGGATCTGTGAGGGGGAAGAACGTCTGATAGCAGGGGCCAGCGGAAGGGAGATTGGTTAGTCATCAGCACGTGGTGCAACCCATAGAATAGGCGTGATGCACTTAAGGAAGAGGTTAAGGTCACTCCAAGGTGCTGGCTTGGGTTCTAAGGGAACAGTGCCAGCAGTGTGCGAGAAAGCAGAGGGTTCAGTTTTAGGAGAGAGATGCTTTGGCTGCTGTTGAAGTTGGAAGGCCTTGGGGATGCACATGCAGAGGTCTGGGATGGAACCACTTGAGCTGGAAGGAAGGTTTCCTCCTCCTTATGGGTGTGGATCTTTTCCACTTAAACCTATAATCAAGTGTGGCTCTTTCATGACAAAGATAATGAAAAGGGAAACCCTTTATGAATTAAGCATTGGCAAAAGGGTAGAGAAAAGAAAGGGGGATTAAAAAAACGGATTTGTTTTCCTTTTTTGGTAGCACTCACCATCTTTCAAATGTTGAAAACCCAAGTTTAAATTCAGGACAGGGCCTCCCTGGTGGCGCAGTGGGTTAAGCAACGCACTATGAAGCAGACCGCACTATGAAGCAGACCGCAGCCACTGCAGCACGAGTTCGATCCCTGCCCCTGGCCAGGGAGGGGACCCACATGGCACAGCAGACCTCTCCTGCTGTGCCGGCTGCTCCCCTCAGCAGTGTACTTCCGTTGATCTGCCTGTTCTGCACCCTGCTCTCTGTGGTGAATCCTCTCACCCCCCACACCTCTGGCCTGTACCCCAGTTCTTGTATGCATAAATAAATAAATCTTAAAAAAAAATAAAATAAATTCAGGACAAATTTCAAATTCAGGATCAAGCTGAAGCATTTATTTTGTCTTCCTCCCAAAACCTTAATAAAATATCAGTCACTAAAAACAACAAAAAGATAAACCATACAATGGGAGAATGAGAAACGATACACTAGCAACAAAATTTTGGAAACTACCAAGTCCTAAAGTAAAGTGGACCCTAAATTGCTAATGGAGAAAGCAGAGAACCAGCTTAGTTTCAACTGTAGAATGCCCAGAAAGTTGAGAATTGGCGATCTAGGGAAGTTTTAGAAGTGGAATAAGGAGTGTCTGTGATGAAAGTCAAGAGGATTGGCTCAAAATACATTTCCAAAGCAGTCACTCCTGTCCCAGGAGAGGGCCTCTAACATCAAGCACAATCAAAGGTAGGAGGAGGATAATGAAGTGGGGATTAAATAAATAATACTCTTTTTCTGTTATGGTTTGCTAGTTTTTCCCTTTGTCAGTGAAAGCTCTCTCTTATTCCCTTCCCAAAAAAGCACGCTGTGAGAATGTTTATTGAGGAAGAAGATCATCAGGAGAAACCATACTTACTGTTACCAGGCTTCTCCCATTAATATGTCTGCCATTGTGTAGGCTGGTGAATCATGAGAAATTATTAAAAGTATAATCTTCAGAGAAGTACGTGAACTTAGTTGTTCATATTTGGGATGAAAATATTTATGTTCAGTACATACTTTAAAAATTTCTATTTTTCTTGATAAAGTACATACTAACCTATGTGTACATACTAAATATTTGGAGTTTCTGTTTACATGCCAATTGCAGTGTACTGTTTCGTAGTCTGTAGAATTAAACTCCAGCTGACATGTTTTAGATCCCAAATTAGTGTCTTAATGTCTAGAAAAACACATTCCATCAGTAAAACCCATTTTTAATAAATTCTACCTGTTTGGAACACAGATTAAAAACCTGGCTGTTAAAAGCAAGAATCAGGCACTTTTGCCCATGGAATCCCTGACTAAGCTTATTTTACACATAATACTAATAAGCTTGGTGATTTGATTTACAAGTCAGTGAGAAGTTAGAAAGGAGGAGGGGCTGTTAATCATGATCACAAGGACAAGCAGCAACTGTCAGCACTACCTCTGGCCATTTGATGTAGGTGCGCAAAACCCTTAACTATGTGTTAAGCTCGAGAGGATCATTGTGTTATGATAGAGTAATAGGTTACTTAATGATGTGAGCTGAGAAAATTACTCACCCCCTCGTTTTAAAAATACTAAGTAGTATGTCAGAATACTTTTTTTTTTTTAGGTCAGAATGGTAAGAAATAAAGGTTTCTTGCCTGAAATAGCAACCCTTAGTTATATGCAAACATTTTTCTGAATACTGATTTCCCAGAAGTTGTGGATTGCTGAGATTCTATTTTTAGCCTTCCTATTATTTTTAAAGATTTATTTATTTTTTAGTTCATATTAAGAACTGGGACACAGGCCAGAAGTGCCGGGGGTGAGAGGATCCACCAGAGACAGAGTGGGAAGCAGAATAGGCAGATCGACTGAAATACACTGCTGAGGGGAGCAGCAGGCAAGGCAGGAGAGGTCTGCCACACCATGTGGGTCACCTTTCTGGCCGGCAGCAGGGATCAAACTCATGCTGCAGTGGCTGCGTTTTGCTTCATAGTGCGCTGCTCAACCCACTGAGCCTTCGTATTTTTGTCCTTTTATTACTTTTCCAAATATTATAGGTAATACCAAATTACTTCATTGATAGAATTCAGTAAGTGAAGTGTTTTTACAAAGAAAAATTATATGAGCTGGTAGTTTTGTTTCTGTTAGGATTAACCAATTGCAGTTTAAAATTTTATTAGTACTTTCAGTATCTCTGCTCTTAGAATATATTTCTTCTACATATGTGTGAAAAAGAGGTTGGAAATCTCAAGTTTATAAAAGACAGATGATATGGTCATTAGAATTGCCATCATTTTTATTTGGTATACAAATCCTCATAGTATGAAATACTGCTTTCCTCATTTCTAGTCTTCCGGTTCACCTCTGCCACCACTTGTTTTCATGTTCTCCTGAACATTAAATATAGAAAGGATTCTACCATCTGAATCTCCATATCCCTCCATATCTTTCTGCTCCCTGCTTTTCTCTCATCTTTTCTGTTTTGTAACCTGTTCTTGTTTTTTACCCTTGGTGAGTCGCCTTCTGGAGAGTAGTAATCTTCTGATGAGGGGTACTTGTTAATTTCACAGCCCTCCTGCGCCAGGAGAATCTGGAGCACTCTGGTCCCCAAGCCTCTTCACAGAAATAGGATGTTGGGTGATGAATACAAATTTTACAGGTGACACCATGAGAACGGAACTTTCACTGTTTTCTCCTAAGCCAACTGTGTAGTCTTCTGACTGGGGCTCTGCATTGCCTGTTTTGGCTAGCCTTGTTTCTGCCCCACTGTTCAGCCACAGCACAGCATGACTGATTGAGCTACATTTGAAATGCAGACGATACCATCACTCACCTAGATTGTGAATTGAAATTTAGAATGTCAACTTACTTTAGAATGTTAACTTACTTTTGGGAAATCCCAATTTATTTTGAGGCAATCATTAACTTGGGGCTAATTATTTTCCATCTATGCCAGACTTTAAAATTTTATAAATTCTAAATGAGACTATTGACTATGTTTTTATTAACCTTTTTCTGGGTATGCAATGTGGCATCTTCCTTTGCCACATTCTTCTTTTCCTTTCAGCTTTTCCACTCACCTGGTACACCTGAAATTATTTGTCTGCTTGCTTTTGATAATGGTGATGATTACTATTTGGTAACATGAAGCTAGTTTGTACTTTATCACTGTCTACACGTCTCAGCTCTTCTAAATTTGGCTTTTTTGCAGGTCCCTAGCTGTTGGTAGTAAGTCCGGTTATAAATTTTTCTCCCTTTCTTCTGTGGATAAACTGGAACAGATCTATGAATGCAGTAAGTGTTTGCTTTATTTTTCCTCCTTCTTTAAAAAAAAAAAAAAGACAAATTATACTTGAATTGGAATTGTTCTTAAATTCAAACACTGATTACAGTCCAAATACCCCTTGTCAAGTGTGCATCTTTTACCTTCATTTTACCAAGTGTGGCAACTATGAACAGTTAAGTATGTTCTTCCAGATCTTTATACATAGATATTGTGGGTTATCTTTTTCAAATCACAGTATTGTGAGGGGTACTTGTCAGTATCACAGCCCTCCTGCGCCAGGAGAATCTGGAGCACTCTGGTCCCCAAGCCTCTTCACAGAAATAGGATGTTGGGTGATGAATACAAATTTTACAGGTGACACCATGAGAACGGAACTTTCACTGTTTTCTCCTAAGCCAACTGTGTAGTCTTCTGACTGGGGCTCTGCATTGCCTGTTTTGGCTAGCCATGTTACCCTGCAATTTCTCCCCCTCTTTAGTTTTTAGTGCCATCTAAACCACTTAGGTTTCTGTCATAAAGAACTCCAGAAAACTGAAAACTTTTCAACTGCTGTAGAAATGATTTCCTCAGTTGCCACTTTATGTAATCTGAATGTCAGAGGTGATGTGTTATTGAGGGAGCAATTGGAGAGCCTGACTTCTTGCTCAGCACTTACTGTGTGACTTTATGATACCTCACTCTTTCTCTGGACCTTAGTCTCTCTAGTTTTCATGAGCATGTGTGACAGAGAACACATACATGTATGCAGATACACAACAGTAATTGCTGAGTGAAGAGTAGCAGGTACAGATCCATGCTCTCGGTGAGAACGCTGGACAGCTTTGGACTCGCCCACCTCCTTAACTGCTTTTCAGTTGAGGAACTGTGGACTCACATGCAATTGTAAGAAATGATAGAGTTCCCTGTACTCAGAGTTCTCTGACTTTCTCCCAGTAGCAGCATTTTATCACAACCATGTAGATTCCTGATTCCAGCACAGTCAAGATATTGGACAATTTCAGCCTCTCTCCCACCCCAGCCCTAATTCCTAACAACCACTAATCTGCACTCCATTGCTAATATGTTGTCATTTCAGAAATGTTATGTCAATGAAAGCATATCACCTTTTGGGATTGACTTTTGACACTCATCATAATTCCCTGGAAATTCATCTAAGCTGTTGTGTGTGTCATTCGTTTGTTCATTTTTATAACGGACTAGCATTCCACATTAGAGATGTGGTACAGTTGAACTATTCACCAGTTGATGGACGTCTGGGCTGATTTCCATTCTTGCCTATTACCAAAAAAGCCACTATAAACATTCATGTACAGGTGTTTATGTAGCTGTGTAAGTTTCATTTTCTCTGGAAAAAAGTGCAATTGCCTGATCATACGATAATCACATGTTTGGTTTGGTTTTGCTTTTTTTTTTTTTTTTAATAAGAAACTGCCAAACTGTTTCCCAAGTGGCTGTAATGTTTTTACATTCCTACCAATAATGGGTGAGTGCTCCAGTTCCTGTGGGTCCTTGCCAGCATTTGGTGTTACCACTGTTTTTTATTTCAGCCACTCTGATAGTTGTGTGCAGTACTATCTCCTGTGGTTTTAATTTGTATTTCACTAGTGGCTGATGATGTTGAACATCTTTTCATATGCTTGTGTGCCATTTGTAAATTCTCTTCAGTGAAATACCTCTTCATATTTTTGCCCATTTTTAAATTGGATTATTTTTAAAATGTTGAGTTTTGAGAGTTCTTTATATACTGTAGATAGTCTTTTGCCAGATATGTAACCTGTATGTATTTCTTCCCCTCTAATAATCTTGAGCAAACCTAAAACCTGCCTGTGGCCTTAACCTAAGTTAAGAATCCTTGTTAGAGAGACTAGAAAAGTTAAGTGTACACAGTATACCTCTTGGAATTCATCATAGTGCAACATAGATGGGGGGAGAAATTTAATATTCATTATTTACATTTTCTCTGTGAGCATGCAGCTTGGGAGAATTGGGTTTTCTCCTTTTTAACAATGCCAGTACCACCTTCTTGTAGTGTTCAGTGTTTTCAGCTTTGTTTTCACTAAGTTTGGTGTTCCGCTTTGGAATTCTCCTTTGTCTGTTTCTATTAAGAATGGGGAGGGTCAGTGACTAGACAATCATTCTTGGTTGCATTCACTCCGTGAACATCCATTGAGGCCTGCTTTGTGCCAGACCTCTCTGATGTGATGATGCAGTCATGAGAGTTCTTGCTCTTGTGACACATTTAAACAGCGGAAGACAAAGAATGAGTAAATGTATTTGTGTCAGGTGTCAGGCTGGGGACATAGTGATAAGCAAATACACACACACCTAGTATGGACAAGGAAAAATGTTTTTTGTGCCAATAATGAAAGATCACGGAGATCTTATGACCTACCAGGGGTGGGTTCAAGACTTCAGGCTCTCTCCTAGGCCTTTGTGTTGGGTTCCCTGCCTCCTCTCTGCAGGTGACCCCTGACCTCCTTCAGTGGAATGTGTCTGACTTTCCCCAGCAATCCTTTCTTGTTGCTGCCCTGAAGGTAGGTGGCTAGGCCCTGCCTAGGGAGATGTCAGAGAAGTGGGGCTCATATAGCGTCCCGCTGGCTCTTAGATTTTACTCCTTTTTTATTTTCAGAATTGCCTCCTGATACTTAGTACATCTACTAAAAAAAGCTTTTTCACTCATTTACAGCTGAAAGATGTGATCTGAGTGAAAAACTAGGGTGAACTAGTGTGCTCATTTATCTCAAGTGGGTATCCATGAAAATATCCAAACAGGCTGCTTTACTCCTTCCACAAAGGATTGTTCCCTATAGGGCATTTTTTTCAAAGGAGGGCAGCCTGATATCTGGCAGAAGGACTTCCCTAGGCTTTTATGAATGATTGAAATATTTATTAGGTCTGTATCCAAACAAAGTGCCTGAAGTACGCTTTTAAATTTTGCCATCTGTTTGAAATCCACAGAACTTTCTCCCTTATTTGGAGACCCAGTACTTAGAAAAGATTTAAGGGGCCTCCCTTAAATGTACCCTGGTGGTACATGGTGTTGAGATACCGCACTATGAGGCTGTTCACAGCCACTGCAGTATGAGTTTGATCCCCGGCCAGGGAGCTGGCCCACATGGTGCAGCAAACCTCTTCTGCCTTGCCCGCTGCTTCCCTCATCCGTGTGTTTCAGTCTGTCTGCCTGTTCTGCTCCCCACTCTGTCTGAATCCTCCATCTCTGAATCCCCACCCTGGTGAATCCTCTCTGCCCTGCACCCCAGCTCTTGCATATATAAATAAGTAGATCTTTTCAAAAAACAAAACAAAACACAGGTTTAAGGCTACCATAACCTGGTATTCACTCATTCTCAATTGAATATTTTTTTAAAGATTTATTTTATTTATGCATAAAAGAGATGGGGTGTAGACCAGAGAGAGGCACAGGGGTGGTGAGAGTAAGGAGCAGAACAGGCAGATCTACTGAAATACGCTGCTAAGGAGAACAGCAGGTGAGACAGGAGAGTTCTGCTGCGCCATGTGGATCCCCTCCCTGGCCGGGGATCAGACTCATGCTGCAGTGGCTGCTGATAGCTTCATGGTGCTGAGACCTAACCCCTTGCACCACCATGGAGGCCCCTCAATTGAGTCAATTCAATGACTAATCTGCTTCCTTAAAGTTTATTTACTGATTTGGTGCCTCATTTTTTTCAAGGATTCTTTTGATGGAACAAAATGTGACATCTTTTTTTTTTTTTTAAAGATTTATTTATTTATGCATACAAGCACTGGGGTACAGGCCAGAGGTGTGGGGGGTGAGAGGATTCACAACAGACAGAGTGGGGAGCAGAACAGGCAGATCAACGGAAGTACACTGCTGAGGGGAGCAGCGGGCACAGCAGGAGAGGTCTGCCGTGCCATGTGGGTCCCCTCCCTGGCCGGCAGCAGGGATCGAACTCATGCTGCAGTGGTTGCGGTTTGCTTCATAGTGTGTTGCTTAACCCACTGTGCCACCAGGGAGGCCCCAAAATGTGACATCTTAATAGCATCTTTAAAATGTTTACTGACCAAAAAAATAAAATAAAATAAAATGTTTACGGACCAACATCGTAGGATCATGGTATACAGATTTCTCTATTAGTGAACTTTGGTCCTTAGAAATAGATCATGAAATGGACAGAGATCTTAGGTGCTAATACTTTAAAACTAAAGCTATAAATTCCTCTGTTCCTAGAACATTCTCTTCCTTTTATCTGTGTTACATGCTTTTATTGAATAGATAAAAGAATGTCTCCTTAAAAATAGAGTGGCTAGTAAATCAAGATTGGTTTTCTAGTATTTTTCTTCAAATAGTCTCAGAACAAAAACCTGATGCCTTGATATTTAGTCAGGGTTTCTTAAGTTTCAAACCCTCGTAACTCCTAATCATCTATTATAAAATCAGATCTTTGCTCTAGTCACTATTTCTGTTACAGAAAGAATGAGCCACAGCTGGTCTTAGGAAAATAAGATTGACAGTCACTTGAGGGTTTTTTTGTTTGTTTGCTTAACAAAAAAAACCTTTGACCAGCAACTTTGGAAGAATTTTTTTTAACATTATCTGTGTTGTTGTAATAGAAACTTTAGAGGAAAGTTGCAAGCACTCCCATAGCTGTTTTGCCTGTTCTTTATCCATGCCTCATTGGTTCTTTCTCTGTGTATATCTTTCTATTATTTGTTTGAAGATAAATAATGTATAAATTTGTCATCTCTTTTCTCCAAAATCTTACTGCAAAAAAATCTATAAGGTACAAAATGAAAATTTATTGTGAAATTTCGCAGACAGAAAAGTTTACTTTTTCAGGCTCTGCATTGTGTATTTTCTTTGGTTTTATAAGCTTTGAGCTAGGAAAACATACCTCATAAAGAATTCAGCTCTGAAACTTAAACATAAGCACTACTATCCCTTAGCTCAGCAAAAGTAGCTAGTTGAAATCAGATATATAACACCTTTTACCAGCGTTCTTGCTTGGCCAAGGGACAAACCATCATTACTTTATAGGCCATCACCTGCATCTTAAGATTTGAGAAATGGTGCTTTTTGACATTCTGATTTGACAGACCATGTGTTAGTTGGAATATTAATTTCAGTGAGATTTATAGTAATGGATTTTACAGGGGAGAAACTCCGGTCATCTCTCTGACTGAATCTGTTATAATGGAAGATCCCGCTCTTAACTTGCATCTTTTTAAGAGCTCCAGGCATCTGCTTAAAAGTGTTATATCAATTATTTAATAACTGTTCTTCCTTTCCTCCCACCATGGAAGTTTTTTATCAGGAATTCTACATGGCAAGACAACATTCTTTATTAAATCAAATAATCGATTTTTACATTAAGATTGGACAGGCGAACTCTACGAAGAAAGTATGGCAGAGACCCCCTGAAATCAGCTCTCAAATGAGGAGTGCCCTCTTTAGACCCTGGAGGTCACTGAGTTTATGTTCAGATTTGTTTGGTGGTCAGCCTGGGTGTTTACAGTGATGTCTTGATAATAGGCTATCTGGAACAGTTACAGAGGTGCAACCTGGTTTCCATTGCTTTTCATCTGATTCTGATTCCTCTCAGAAATCAGCCTGATTCCTTGCATACCTTCATTTCCCTGGGAGGGTGGGAAGTCTGTTTCAGGGAAGGTGACTGCTCTGGGTATGTGGGTTCGCTACCATTTATATATTTAAAAGTTCAGCTGGGAGTGAGATACAATGTAAGAATGTTACAAAACTTTCTGAAATAATGCAGAAGGAAAACAACTCCAAACCACTATCAATGCTTAAAAATGGGTTGCTTTATGAAAGGTGTGTTCCTAAAAAGATCCAGGCAGATTTTTTCTCAGGACTGAAGAAACCCTGGAATGAATATTTTTGTCTTTACTCCTGCTACTTGTGGAAAAACTGTGAGCTCCTAGCTGCCCTAGGTTTATCTGCCCCTTACACAGGCCTTGTCCTTTTTCTGGTTCTTGGCTCTTTTGGAATTTAATGAACCTTCCAGGTAATTGCCCCAGAAAAAAAAGATCATATTTAGTATGTGATTTCAGCATTTTGGGAGATTCCCCTTAAGTCCCTGAAGGAATGTTCCAGTCCAGTCCCTCCTGCTTAGAGAGGATCCCAAAGAGGAGGTTCCAGCCTGACACCTGGTTTCTGCTCTTTGTTCTCTGACATTGGTTTTCTCACAGGTGCACATTTGAGATTTAAAATCCCTGATGCCTTGTACATCTTGAATCAGTTTTTAATGTAATTGACCAAAATTCAAATTTCTGCAATAATCTGCTGAGTGGTTTGACATTTTTAACAGCTTTTCTGTAATGTAGTTTATATGACATAAACATCACCTGTTGAAAGTGTATGATTGAGGGCCTCCCCTGGTGGCGCAGTGGGTTAAGCAACGCACTACGCACTACGAAGCAAATCGCAGCCACTGCAGCACGAGTTCGATCCCTGCTGCCGGCCAG
>JAGFMF010011401.1:2548291-2578347 GCA_019455555.1 Galemys pyrenaicus
CCCGCTCTCTGTGGTGAATCCTCTCACCCCCCCTACACCTCTGGCCTGTACCCCAGTGCTTGTATGCATAAATAAATAAATCTTTAAAAAAAAAAAAAGTGTATGATTGAATGGGTTTTAGTGTATTTACTAAGTTGTGCTGCCTACCACAAACTAATGTCAAAAGCAATTTTATCATCCCAAAAGAAAGCAAGTCCATTAGCGGCCAACCCCCCACCCCCCACACACACCCCACCCAGTACAGCCGCTAATCTGCTTTCTGCCTCTATAGATTTGCAGCTCTGGACGTTTCAGATAAATGAAATCATATGGGACATTATTTTGAATGTTCTCAAGGTTATTCTCATTGGAGCATGTGTCAGTACCTTTTTATTTTTCAATAATACTGCATTTTATGGACATGTTATATTTTGTTCATGGAAGTTGGGGTTGTTTCGACTTGTTGGCTGTTGCAGACAGTGCTGTGAACATCACAGATTGTTGTGTGGCTGTATGTTTTCTTTCTCTTGAGGACTCAGTAGGTACCTGTAGGAGTAGAATTGCTGGATGAACATCTTTATTTTGCTCACTTAACAGTTCTAAGATAAATTCCTGGAATTGAGAAATATTCTTAATAGAGAAACGTTTTCATTTTTAAATTGATAGATAACTGCCAGGTTGCCCTGAAGAAAGCTAGTACCAATTGATGTTCCCGTTAGCGGTGAATGAATGTCTATTTTCTCCCTCACTGCTACACTAGGCATCTTCATATTTATAAATCTGAGGCTTTAAAAAATGTTTCACTTACCTTTTATACATTTCTTAAATCATAACAGAAATCGAACTCATAGTCATTTCTTTAACTGTGTGTTCTTTGCTCGCTTTTCTATTGGATTGTGTCTTACTGACTCAAAGCAAATTAACCATTTGTTGTGGGTAGCAAGTATTTTTTGTTTGCATTTTCAGCTTGTTAAACTTTTTGCTGTTCTGAAGTCGAGTTTTGTATATTCAGATGCAGCCAGAGTCATCTGGCTCTGGAAAGGGTTTTCCTGTTCGGGCATGCATCAAGCGTCCTCCAGTGCCATCTTCTAGTTCTTCTACGTCATGCTTTACTTAGATATTTGAGTCACCTGCAAATTTTTTTTTAAAGATTATTTATTTATGCACACAAGAGCTGGGGTACAGGCCAGAGTCCAGGGAGGTGAGCGGATTCACCAGAGACAGAGCAAGGAGCAGAACAGGCAAATCGACTGAAGTACACTGCTGAGGGGAGCAGCGGGTGAGGCAGGAGAGGTCTGCCTGCGCCCTGTGGGTCCCCTCCCTAACTGGCAGCAGGGATTGAACTTGTGCTGAAGTGGCTGCCATTTGCTTCATATTGTAGTTGCTTAACCCACTGCACCACCAGGGAGGGCCCTGCAATTTATTTTAATGTAAGATTGTGTAGGTTAAAAAAGTTTTTTCCTGTCATTATTTACTTAGATGGACTTATTAAAAGTCCATCTTGAAAGTGGGGTGAAACATCATGTGAAAGTGAAAAGTGGGGGTGAAACATCAAGAGATGAGCTTCTCTTTGAAACTTCCACAAAAATAGTTGAAAATAAATGCATATAGTTAATATTGCTTTAAGGTGATGGGTATATGAAGGTTTACTATACCATTCTATTTTGTAAATCTTTGCAATTTAAAGAGCTTTGTTGCAACCATACCTACCCCCCCACACACACCCTTGTTTTTAAAACTACAGAAATCTCTTCCTTTGGATGGTAAAAAAGCAAGCACCTAATCCATTATTAGTTCATTGCTTTTTCCCCACCTGCATTTATGCAAGTGCACTAGTCCCATTATTTTGTTAATAGGAGCTTTCAATCACAGAAAAGTTTTAAGTATTATACAGCTAATGCCCATACATCCACCACTTAGATTCTGTTGCTGGTGTTGTACTGGACTCAACCTATCATACATGCATATACCAGTCACTCTTACTTTGTGGATCTGCATGCATAGTACATTGATAAGGCATCAAGTACATCATTATATAGTCCCTTAAATACGTCGCATGTGTATTGTTAACTAGAATTCAGTATTTTCTTTCTTTTTCTTTTTGATGTAAAATTTACATGCAATGGAATGTACAAATTAAGTAAACATTCTGTGAATTTTGACAAATCCATTTGTGTAGCCTGAATTATCAAACCTCACCACAAGGTCCCTCTTCCTCCCCTCAATCCACCCTGGCTCTCACCCTCTAAAAAGCAAGCAGTGCTCTGGGGTTTTCTATACTAGTTGATTTTGCCTTCTCTGGGACAGTATATCATGCAGCATGTACTATTTTGACAAGGCTTCTCTCTCTTAGTGTCGTTGAGTATCTCAGTTGCCCAGTAAGTGAATAGGTGTATGCCCATCCTCCTAGTGATGGACATCTGGACTTTTCCCAGTGTTTAGCTATTGTGAACAAAGCTGCTCTGAATGTTTTTTGTGTCTGTCTTTTTATGGGTCTTTGTTTTCATTTCTCTTAGCTAAATACCTGAGAGTTTAATTGTTGAGTAGCTATGCTTTTAGCTTTATAAGAAACAACCACCTCTCCATCCCATTTCATATCCCCTCAGTGCTGTATGAGTTTGGTTGCTCTGTCTGCCCTATTGACATTTGGTGTTACCAGGCTTAAATGTTAGCCATTCTGATGTATGTATGTACGGTGATATCTCATTATGGTTTTATTCTGAATTTCCTTGGTGACTGACATTTGACACTTTCATGTGTCATTTTTATATCTTTTGTGATATGTCTTCAGATCTTTTATCTCTTTGGTTGTTTGTCCTTTTACTACTGAGTAGTTAAGAGTTTTTTAGATATTATGGACACCACTTCTTAGTCAGATATGTTTTGTGAATATTTTTTCCCCGATCTGTGGTTTGTCTTGTTTTTTGAGCAAATATTTTGAACGTTGATGATCTTGATGATCTTGGTATCTTTGATTTAATTTATTACGATTTTTGCTGTTTTTGCCCTAAGAAACCTTTGCCTATCATCAAGTATTAAAGATATTTTGCTGTACTGTCTTTGAAAACCTTAGCATTTTGGAGCCTCCCTGGTGACATAGGGGTTAAAGACTCAGCTCTCAAGTTATTGCCAACCATTGTGCCTACTTCCCTCCCAGCCAGGGAGCTCACCCACATGGGCAGAAGACATCCCCGCTGCTCCCCTCAGCAGTGAATTTCAGTAGATCTGCCTGTTCTGCTCCCCACTCTGTCTCTGATGAATCCTCTCACCACCACCCTCACACACACCTCTGGTCTACACCCCAGTTCTTATATGTATAAATAAATAAAAATAAATTTTGAAAAAAAAGAAAACCTTAGAGCTTCAGGTTTTGTTTAGTTCAAAGATCTGTCACATTAATTTTTGTATGATAAATGAATCAAGGTTTATTTTTTTTTCATTGTATTCCTGTTGTTGCATCTTTGTCAGTTTTTCTACCCTCATATTTTTGTGTCTAAAAACAACCCTTTGCATGTGGATCTAGTTCTGCTGTATGTTTTCTTCCATTGATCTTTTTATCAGTCTTTGTCAGTATACACTGCCTTGTTCACTGTGACTTACACTAACTTTTGAAGTCATGTAGTGGTGTGAGCCCTTCAGCTTTGCTCTTTTTCAAGATAAGTTTGGACATTCTATATCCTTTGCCTTTCAGCTTGTCAATATATACCAAAAATAGTGCTGGGATATGATCAGAATTGCATTGGATCTAGGGATCAGTTTGAGAATAGATAACAATGTTGAGTAATCCAGTCCCTGAACATGGTGTATGGCTCCATTTATGTAGATCTGCTTTAATTTCTCTTGGTTACATTCTGTTGGTTTAGGTATTTAGTCTTGTAGCTTTTGTTAAGTCTATTCAGTACTCTGGTTCTAATCATGTTGTAAATGGATTTTTTTTTCCATTTCATTTTCTAATTGTTTACTGCTGATCTGTAAAAATACTACTGGTTTCTGTATTTTAAACTTGTATTCTATCACATTGCTACATTCACTCATTAGTTCTAATAGTTGCTTAGTAGATACCTAAAGATTGCCGTAGTGACAACTAGACATGTTCCTCTCTGGTCCTAGTTCCTTTTTTTTTTCCTTTTTCTTACCTCACTGCAGTGTGGAAGAGTTCCACTACAAAATGAATAGTGGGCTTCTCTCTGCCCTGTTTAGTGTTAAAGGGAGGTTTCAGTATTTTCACCATTAAGTATAATCTTAACTCCAGATTTTTCCTAGATGTCCTTTATGTGTCAAAGAAGTTTCTTAATATTCACTATGGATGAGTGTTGAATTTTACATCTGTTGAATTGATCTGAATTTCCTCTGGTTGAATTTGAATATATTACCACAGCCTCATCAGAGCTGCTGATGGTCTTCCATTTATCTACTCTGATTGTTTCATACTATCTTCACTTGTTAAATCTCCCATCTCTCCTCCCCACCCCAACCCCACCCCAAAGGTAATAACCACCCTTGCTTCAAAGAGAAGCTTATGCTTGTGGCGTGGAATTCACTTACATTTTCTCCCTCAGATGACCAGCCCACCCACATCTGTCATCATCGCATCTTCCCCCTCTTAAGTGGGAAAACGCATTCCTGCCTTACTAAAAGCCAGCCTCCTACTGAATCTTGCCTTCCAGTTTACTGCTTTGTTCCTCAGTTTGCCTGTCTCTTACTGCAGTTTCCATCTCTCATCAGTATAGGTAATAGCTTGTTTATTTCCAAACAGTGGCTTCCAGTGACCAGACATACCCCTCCCGCCTCTCCCCACATACCTGCATCTCTTCATAACACAACTTCTGCTAGTTTGCCCGAGTTCTTTTTCCACTTCCTCACTTGTCTTCTACATTTTATTCTGTCTCCACCTCCCCATCACAGTGTGTCAAGGTCTCCAGATAACCTCCATACTCACCATTTCAGTGGATACTCAGCTACTCAGCAGTACTTGACACATTTGTTTATTCTTCAGACACCCTCTCCTGCTTTCTGAATCACATTTCATGTGCTCGTGGTTTTTCTCTTTGCTCAGTCTCTGTTGCTGGCCTCCTCCATTGCCTGTCTTTGAACTGTCACAGGGCCCGTGACATTTGCCATGCTTCTATATCTCTAGTTTGGAGCAGCGGCTCATCGCAAATTGATGTGTTGAATGAGTGAAGTAATAAGTGATGTTGCAGTACGTTGCCCTCAACACTGAACTAGCAGATAAGCACCCGTTGCTTCTAGAATCAGGTTCCTGTATACTTCTGCTCACATTTTTGGCACCTAATGAATATTTGTCCTTTTTTTCTGTGTTTTTGTTTAAAGACATTTTATTTAATACGTTTTGTTGACTTATTAACAACTCAGAGCAACAACACTACAACCCATGCTGAACCATCTTGCCTAACTACTGCATTTCTCTGTGAGGCTCATCACAGCCTGCATGCACTTAGGGATTCTAGTAGGGCTTCAGCACTGAGGTTGGTGTCATTTTAAACAGTGAAATCACTAACCCTAAGCACAAAAGTACAAGAAACAGACCACAAAAAAGTCATTTGTTTGTGGTATGAGATCTGAAACAAAGGTGGTATTGCCTTGTTTGCACTCAGTTGGAAATGTGTTCATCAGTGACTACATTTTTTTTTTTTACCATTCGGTCTGGTCAGGGATGACTGTGGAAGCCATCCACTCGCCCCTGTATTTATTTTAGGGTTACCGGTAAACTTCTGCAGCTATACAAATTCACAAATGCAGAATATATGAATAATTAGGATTGAAGTAAGTTCTTTTCCCTTTAACTTGGAAGGCCAGTGGGACCTCCCTGGTGGCACAAGGGGTTGAGCACGGCACTGTGGAGCTACCGCAAATTCAATCCCTAGCCAGGGAGGGGACCAATGCAGTGCAGCAGACCCCTCCTACCTTGCCCATTGCTTCCCTCGGCAGTGTATTTCAGTCAGTCTGCCTGTTCTGCTCCCCGCTCTGTCTCTGGTGAATCCTCCCACCTCCGCTTTTGGCCTGTACCCCAGCTCTTGTATGCATAAATAAATAAATCTTTTCTTTAAAAAAAAAAGGTCAGTGATTTTAATAAGATATATTATTTAATCGCAAGTCAGTTTGCCTATACCAGATTCTCTAATGTATCTCAGTCCTAGAATTAACAAAACTGAAAACACAACTCTTATTTCAGAACGTTGAAGAGATTGGCACCAGGTCTTAGACTAGTTAACAGCAAAGCAAGACTAGAAGCTGATATTTTAAACCCTGAGTTCCTTGAAGGACTCCCCCACCTCAGACACCTATATCCCCAGTATTCACCAGGGTATATGGCATTTGCCTAGTGTACAGGATATTGGGATGAATATAGTAGAACTGTACAAAGAGCAATTTTACTACTTAGATGTAACTCTTGGGGTGATAGCACCACCAGAGTGGACTGTCATGAATAAGGTTAGCCATCTTCAGATATGGCTCCATTCAAGAGATTACTGTTCTGTTGGTTTTTGAGTGGTGAGAATTGAGAGAATACTCTAAACCTAAACACAAAGCCCATTTTCAGTCATCCAACAAATATGTGATCAGCCCCTTCTTTTGCTGGGTGTTACTAGGTCTGGGTATGCGGTGTTCCTGTCCTGGGAAACTGGGCTTAGCGGGGAACCTTGCTACTGAACATGTCCAGATAACACATGGTCCTGTCGTCATTTACTATAGTGAGAGCAGAGGGTGCGGTTAAGTCAGTGCACCCCAAGTGTTACAGGGCAGGGAGAGGAGCACCCCAGAACCCCCAAGCCTGCCCTCTTTGAATGGGTTCTGCCATCCGCCGCATGACCCTGTTACACAAGCAGTTACTAAATCTTGAAAGAATGGGGCAGCAGGAATGCAGGAGACTGACGAGTAAGACCCCGGACAATGGTGGAGAAAGGACCCGCATCCCCACTCCCCAGCAGCCTGCCACCTTGGAGAAATGTGTGGTGGTCTGGGAACAGCAGCCACGAGCTCAGCCTCCAGCCCCGCCCTGATCCACTGGCCATGCTTTCCCAAGGGGAAGTAGCTGATCAGAGCCCATGAGTGTGTGGGCCTAAGGGAATGTAATTTTACTGCAAATAATTGACATTCTAGGTTAAGTGTCTGACTGGCAGACCCCAGATGCTTGACAGAATTCTAGACACTGGAGATGCATCAAGGATAAAAACATGAAGCTCCTAGCCCTTCTGTGCCAGCAAGATGGTGTAGTTGTGCCCTGCAGTGGAGGTTCAGATTCTGGAAGGGGTTGGTGGCTCCTCTAAGGGCTGCCAGCAGCACGCCTTCAGGCACCTATTCTTCTTATCAAGGTGTTAGCTTGCCGCCACAGGGGAGAGGTGAGTGAGGTTTGTCTTGGCTGGCTGGGAAAGGTGACTGATGAAGCACTGGCAGAGCTTAGACTAGTTTACTTGACTTTACCACTTTTCCAGTCTAAGAGGTAGCACAGCCTCAGCATTTTCCCCTGTAAATATGTGTGGTGGCACTTTGGATCTGCCTCTGAAGCTGATGTTCATCTGGTGCTGAGTACATTGGGTAACGTGTGGGCAGTCAGTAGAGATGGGGAAAGTAACCTCTGGAGGGGCTCCTGTGTAAGGTGTTGTGTGCAGTTTGTGATCTACAGTCTGCAGAGAAGGGGTATACTCATTTTAAGTGGGGAGCATGGAGCTGAGGGGAATGGGGTACTGGCATTGAGCCTGCCCTGTCATTTCCTCTGACAATACTATGGTATCCCTACTTCACAACTGAGGAAAGCAAGACTTAGAAAGAGTAACCCACTCAAAGACTATTTGGGGAAAATCCCTTTCTAAGGGAGAAAAGAATCCTATACTTCCAAAATACTAATAAGGAAACAAACCAGTGGTATTCAATCAAAAAAATAAAATCAAAACTATATGGGGGTCTGCCGTATGTCAGGTACTGTTTCAAGTGCCAGGGATACAGCTGTGAACAGCAAAATGAGCTTCTGTCATCTGGAGTGTGTAAGGAGTACAGAGAGCAGGCAGACCAGGGTCCCGGGTTTGCCCAGGAGGAAAGAGGGAGTCACCAATGAGAGTCTTCAGGCTGCCTCCCTTTGGCAGAGGTTTGTGGAGAAGCTCTGAGGAGGTGGCATTTGAGAGGAGGTGGGCCCTCCTTGCAGAATGCAGAGGTGTTCCTGGCAGGAAGACCCTCAGAGTGGTGTACCTGAGGTGCTTAAAACGGTGAATTTGACCCCAGTATGTGCATATGCCCCCGAGTGCATCATCACTGTCCCATGTGGCTTTGGGGCCATGTCCTCAGCCCAGCCCTGTCACCAAATATCCACCACATAGGGCCCTCCCTGGTGGCGCAGTGGGTTAAGCAACGCACTATGAAGCAAACCGCAGCCACTGCAGCACAAGTTCAATCCCTGCCGCCGGCTAGGGAAGTGACCCACATGGCGCAGGCAGACCTCTCCTGCCTCGCCCGCTGCTCCCCTCAGCAGTGTGTTTCAGCAGATCTGCCTTTCTGTTCCCCTCTCTGTCTGGTGGATTCTTCCCCCCCACCCCACCCCTCCGGCCTGTACCCCAGTGCTTATATGCATAAATAAATAAATCTTTCAAAAAAAAGAAATCCACCACATACCCTGTCATGTTCTGCTTTACCTGAGATCTCACTCAGACACTCATTTGTGTGTGTCCATTGACATGAATACATACACATTTGTATATTTTTGTTTACTTTCAGCTGATACTGAAGATGTATGCATTGTAGAAAGATTGTTCTCAAGCAGCTTAGTGGCCATTGTCAGCCTCAAAGCGCCTAGGAAGCTAAAAGTCTGCCACTTTAAGAAAGGCACTGAGATCTGCAACTATAGCTACTCCAACACCATCCTGGCTGTGAAGTTGAACCGGCAGGTGAGCAACACTCTTATCTCAGCCCAGCCGCCACGTGTGTGCTGCCCCCATCTCAGTGTGTTCATTCTGACTTTTGACTGTCCCTACCACTCCTGGGTTCCCTCAGCACCTCTGGGACAGAGCTGACCAGGCTGCCAAACCCGTTGTTCCCTGCCCCTCAGCTCTGGCGAAGGCCCTCTTTACTTCACCCGCATTGCATGCATGGACCCGCCACCCACCACCCTGACTCCTCTGTTCTCCTCTGGACATCCTGAGGTGACTCCATTTCTGTCACCTTTTACTCATCCTGCGAGACACAAGCCTAGCCATTTTCCTGGATACCCAGAGTCTCATCTGTAGAGTTGAATCACAGTTTATTACCTTTCTTTAAAAGGGGTAGGGGTTGTAGTCCTCTTTTTTTCCCTTTTTAAGCCGTTAGTTAATGTCTGATCCAGAGATGGACTGGGTGGCTGGCACTTGAGTTTATTTCCTGAGACTGTCTCGTGGGTCTTGTTTCCTCACAAAATACAGCACCCTCCTGAAGTTCTTTAGCATTCTCTGTTTACCACCAGTGTTCTGTGCAAGGAAGCTAATGAAGCAGCCAAACACGGAACATATGTGACTGCAACTGGTGCTCTTGAAATGTGGTGACCCGAGCCCCTTTGCTTGAAACTGGGAAGTGATCTATTAACTGAAAAAGTTGGCTAAAATTAGAAACTATGGCATAACTTGTTGACATTTTTTTAAACTGAAAACATGCAGATGTGCATTCACTGCCAGCTAGTAGAGCATGCGTGTGGCAGTGTCTGTCTTGTGTAAATCACCCTCTGATGCATCAGCTACCAGCTCATTGATCTTCTATAAGACAGAGCAAGAACTTAAACATCTGCAAAGCAGTGAGTGCAGAATGGTTTAAAAATGGAGTGCTTTTTAAAAATGCTGAATTTTACTTTCATTTTCCCTGTGTCATTCAGCATCAAGTTTTTAAAGCAGCTTATCTTTTCCAGACTTGTCTAGTGCACTTAGTTTTCATGAGGGCAAGACAGTGAAACAGAAACAACCCTTTCACCTCCCCCCACCAAAAAAAAAAAAAAAAAACAAAACACACTTTCCATAGCTATAGCTTACCAGTTTCTGTAGTATTAAATTAGATCATATTTATGGAAGTCCAAGTGTGGTGAGACAGGCATGGCTGGCGTGACTTCATGCTAGATGAGGAGGCGGTGCCATGGAAGCACCGCCTGGTAGCATCGCGCATCCTCTGTGCTGGCCTCCAGTCTGCTTGGTGTTCTGGAAAGAGCGGAGTCTATCTTAATCCGGGAGTTGGTCTCATGAAGATTGGGAACATGGGCTATATTGGCTCTGTCTTCATGGTTTTTGTTTTTTGTCTGTTTGTTCTAGAGGCTAATAGTGTGCCTGGAAGAATCTCTCTATATACACAACATTCGGGACATGAAGGTACTGCATACAATCAGGGAGACCCCCCCAAACCCTGCAGGTAAATGAACTATAAGGCAAATACTCTTTTTCTGATTCAGCCTCCTAAAGATAACTAGCTAGGTGAAAGAGATCTCTTTTTACACAGTTGTAGCAGGGTTAAAACACTTGAACTTAAACAAAGCTCCTTCCTACTGATGCTGCTCTTTGGCCACAGAAATCATTGGCTTGGTTAGCTTCTGATTGTGAGGTGACTGATCATCTACACCCAGGGCCTTTATTCGTTTTTACCATGCTGCTTACTATCACCTAAGGTGGCGGTCTGGGGAGGTGGGAGGAGGTATGGAACTTTCATAAAAACAGCGCACCCATCAAGGTTGTATCAGAGCTCGCTTTGGTTTATACATTCTTTGTTAAATAAATGCTTAAGGGTTTCTGACCAAAAGAGAAATCCTCTCAACGCAACTTGGCACTTGCTCTCTGTGTATGACTCACAGGCTTGTGTGCACTGTCAATAAACAACGACAATTGTTACTTGGCATACCCGGGCAGCGCAAGCATCGGGGAGGTGCAAGTCTTCGACACCATTAACTTGGTGAGTGCCTTTTATACTTGGATAGTTTGGTTTGGTTTGGTTTGTTCTTTTTTTTTTTAATGTGCCTTTTTCTAAGACTGCTGTGGAGCCTTTGACGTTTCAGCTTTGATTCAACAACAGTTTTCACTGCTCCCCTCTAAATGCAAAGCAGTCTGGGTAATTCTGCCTCCAGCTATGTCACTCTTTTCCCAGAACTGCTGATCTCCTGGCAGTGTGTGTGTTTGAAGGAATGGAGGAAACTATAAAAACATTATGAATAAATTGCTTTTTTTAAAATGTTTTTGGATCCTCAGTAAAGCACTTGGATTTGATGTTCATATTAACTATAATGGTGTTTCGGTAACAGCTCATTGACATTTTCAGCCTAATGACCAGTGGTAGCATAGGGCACAGTCTCATTGCATGACAATCAGTTTGTTGGTTGACCTTTTCAGAGAGCCGCCAACATGATCCCGGCTCACGACAGCCCTTTAGCAGCTCTGGCCTTCGACGCAAGTGGAACCAAGCTCGCCACTGCTTCTGAGAAGGTGGGTCAGCTGGAGCCCAGTAGAAGCTACTTAAAAGGTTTCATCAAACTTTGTCAGTTCCATTCATTCACACAGTCAAGTCACCAAACAAGTTTTTATATCAACCAGCTACCCAAAAAGCACAGATAACAACCTGCCTGTCAGGCGTGAGAATGTGCTTTTATCCGACAGTTGAGAGCTGTTGCATGTTTGTGGTGGGGTTACAGAAACATGCAGAAGAGAGGAAAATTTCACTCACAGCCATGCCACCCAGTGTGCTTTTAAATTGTGACGCCAGTATATGTTAAGCACTTAGGAAATACTGAATAATGTAAAAGCAGTCATGTAATTCTATACAGAGCTGATTTGAACATTTCTTTGTATTCTCTTTCATCTTTTTTGTTTACTGAACAAAATTGCCAACATACTATCATATCTTCTTTTTCAAAAATTCTGCATAATGTTATATTTCTTCAAGTTAAATACTTTTAATGGTTGAATAATGTTCAGTTGTGATTTATTCAGTAAACATTGGCTATTAGGATATATTAGTTTTAGATTACTCTAAATATAATTAATATTTAGAGTGTTTAGAATAGAGCGTTCATCTTATGTATAAGTCTTTATGTGCATCTATATACTATATACCGTATACTGTAATAGTAACTTAAGATATTCTAATGAGAAGGGTTTCTGGGTTAAAAGGACATGGCATTTTTCAGAATTCTTCATGTATTTGACTCCTTGGCTGTCCCTTCCTCTTAACCTTTGTGGCACAAAGGGCCCTTGCTCTCTTATACTTTCTTTTCCACTCCTGTTCCTCTCGCTTTGGAACTTCTATTCTCTGATTCTCTTTCACTCATTAGTTCTCCTGCTTTGTTCTTCTCTTCTGAGCACCAACAAAATTGGCCACTGCCTAATTTTACTTTGATGCTTTCTTACCAAAAACCTTAACTAGCCTCTCCTCCCAAATTACCTCTCCAAGCCATCCTACCCAGTGAGATATGAAAGCAAACAGCCCCTTCTTCCTGGGTCCTTTCCTTATGGGTCTTAACTCTCACACCAGTTTCTGTAATAATATCATTACTATTGGTGGGTGGTTTATGGATAACGTAATTATGCTATAGATCCTTTTATATTCTTGACTTATTTGGTCCCTCAGCAAGGTAATCTTACCTTTTATACTGAGGGCTCAGAAAGGTTAAGTGGTTTACCCAGGGTCACCCAGTGGAAGGTAACAAAGGGATTGGTCTCCTACCCTGACTTAACTGTTCAACAATGTGCTGAACAATTACAAGATCACCTTGGCTTTGTCTTCTTTCTTGAGAGTATCAAAATAGCCCTGACATTTTTTATTAATCAAAGTCTTTTCATGTTTTTTTTATCAGGTCTTAGAAAGGCCCTTTAAAAAGCACTTTCCAGACTTCAAAGCCAGTGAAAATAGGATCATCTTTTTTGGACTGTAAGGAGCAAACTTTTAATTTGGCATTAAACAGTCCTCTAAGTTCGTGGCAAGAACCCTATATATGCTAGGCACACAGGTGTGTGCTTTAGTTACTGCGTTCAAGGAACTGCAGTGAGACTGTGACTGACAGCATTCAACTAGTATCATATAGTAGGTCTGCCATTAAAAAACAAATCTAAAAGACTACAGAGGATAAAACCTTACCTTGTTTTTTATGTGAGTGATATTTTATACCAGTTCTTAAGCATTACCAACTCCATTGGTGTCCTTCCATCTAGAGAGTCACTATCTTTAAACATTTTCAGAAAGGAATCTGTTTTATCTGCAATCTGATTTCTAATTGTTGTATCCCGTTATACAGATTTACCATAATCTAACCAAATTTCTAGTGTTCTGCATTTACATTGTTAGTTTTGTTTTGACTATTTATAAATATGTCATATTCTTTGTTGATATAACAGTTTAAAACCTTTATTTAAAAAGTGCCTATTATGAGATTAAATGTTGAATAATTCTTCCTACCCTACAAATTTGAAATGTAGGTTTTAAGGTTTATCATTCTGTTCTATTGGTTTAATGCTTTATGTGCTATTTTATTACTACAGCTTACTAGTATTCTTTTAATATTTAGTTGTTGAAAGTACTGTTCATTTTAACTTCCTTTACTTCTTGCCATTTTAACTTTATTTTCTTATTCTCTCTTATTCTCCCAGTTGTTCAAGCCCTCTCTCCCCTTCTACCTATCCCCTACTAACTTGAGAGGAAGTGGGAAATAGGGGAGTGGTCGGGGAAATGACATCTTCAAAACATTTCAAACAGGGACGTGCTGTAGTTCCCCATTTATTCATATTTCCTTTTGTGCCTTAGTAGAAGTTTTCTTAATATAGGTCTTATTGTTTTTGTAATACTGTGTTTATTACTGGTAGGCAATTAGGTAACATTTCCAGCTAATCTGTTCTTCTGGTCAAGAACTCAGTTTAATATGGCTGGAAAGGACTTCAATGGGGCCTTAGGCCTCTTCAGACCACTGAGTTAGGGGGAGCTTCACAACATGCAGTACACACTTAAGGGGCTTGTTGGTAATGGTTTAGACTTCACATGGCTTAGAAAAAGTACAATGATAATATTCAACATTTGATTTCAAAGCTGGGAGTACCAACAATATTCTAACAATAGTGGTGAGTTCCAAGCAAGTTGATTTAAAAAAAAAAATGCAATGTTAAGTAAAAAATAGAACATGGGATACTCTAGTGTGTTTGTGAGAAAAAGGATGAAGGTGGTGAGCCATGGGGCCGGCGGGGTGGGGGTGGGGGTGCACAGCTCAAACCTCCACACTGGCCCATTGCTGAACTGTCTGCAAATGCACTACTGTGTGTCACACAGTCTGATATGAAAGGAATAGATAAGGTTATTTTTACTTGGCTAAAATTCCTTATTCTTTCCTTTTTTCACAGGGAACTGTGATTAGGGTCTTTTCCATTCCAGAGGGACAGAAACTCTTTGAGTTCCGGAGAGGAGTTAAGAGGTAAGTCTATAATCTCCAAAACTGATTCTGGCGCTTCTGTTTGGGTTTTAGTTTTCTTTGACCAAACAAGTAGAAATTTGAAGAAACACTGGGAATCCCAATTAAATAAGCATTTTCAGCCAGATGCTTGATCAGGTGTGGAGTAAAGAACATTCATATAAAGCAAACTGGGTTCGCCAGTTAGTCATGAAGGTAGCGTGATGGCCAAGTAGCCCAAGAGTGGAAGAACCTGTGTAACCAGGCCCTGTGGGGTGAGGCGCAGGCCGGTGAGTGACCTCCCTAGCCTAACTTGTAGCTCCAGCCTTCTGGAAACTTGGGACTGGCTCCCTCATTTCTCCTTTCACCTCACAAATGGCTTTGGCTCTTTGCTTAAAAAAACCAGACTGTAAGTCACAACGTGGAGTTGGCCTTGCTCACCTCTCACTGTCTGCAAGCCTTCCTGGACCTGTAATCCGCACCCCCTTGCTGATCCCGGTCGGGAGGAACAAGCTCCTGGTTAGTCCTGGCCTCCCCTGCAGGAATCTAGTGCAGAAATGTCCTCTGGGGCCCAGGGCAACTCCAAGTGTGGCCTTAGTCGGTGTTACTTTGACCCTGGCGCTCTGGTTCCTACCCAAATGGGAATCAGATAGTGCCCACCTCCCAGGGGCCATGGATTGGAGCGGGCAGTGCTGGTACTTAGGGTATGTTCTGAAACTTACAGCTGTTAACCCCTCCCTCCCCCTCTTCTGGAACCTTGCACTGTCCTCACTTCCTCTTCTGTGGGGTCATCCACAGCAGGCTTTAGTGTCCTGTCTTCAGAGCGAGGCTCACAGCTCCTGCCCACTACTGCCCCCTGTGTTTTTTCTTTTTGCCCTTGGTTTCCTTACATCACACCATTTACAATTTTTCTCTTCTTACTCCATTTCATCTTCCCCTATGTCGTTTCTGTCCCAGAACTACTACTTACCCCACTCTGTCCAGTGCACACCCACCTAACAGTGTCATCTGTGTGCATCCAGCCCTTTCTTTCGAACTGTACTTACTTTATTTTCCCTGTTGCCCCCAGTTTTAGCAGCATTACACATCCAGTGCCTCAGAAATCTCCGTCTTTGCTGGGATCCTGTACATGATAGGCTGTCTCTATGCCTGAGCCTTTAGAGTCTGTCGCTCCGGGAGGCCTTTCCCTGACGCTCAGCAGAGGTGGCCCCTTCCACCTCTTCTTTTTAGTTCCACTTTGCAGCAGATTTACAGTTTGCACACATGTTGTACTATAGGCTCCGAAAACAGCAAGAACGTTCTGATCAATCTCAGAGCTTTCATGTTGTGCTGGGTGCTTTGTGGGTACCTTTGTGAGTACTGACAGGAGTGAAAGTACCTTGTATTTCTGTGGTTATGAGGAAATGCAATAATTTGATGACTTTGGGAGTTGAGACCCACTGTGGAGACATAGTGTGTTGAAAGCTTTTCTTTCTTCTTACATTACGAAGGTTGCTGACTTACCTCTTGCTTAAGAACTGCCGTAATTTGAATGTTGGATTTTAGTCACCTTAGTGCCATAATGCAACCTAATTGAACTAAAAATGGTTTGATGAAGTTCCTGCTCCCTTTGTTATTTGGAATTGCAAAGAAAACTGACTGTTCAAGGATATATTAAGGAATTGCTCTTACTCGGCACTGCACATACTTTCTTCTTTTTTAAAGAGTTATTTATTTATACATACAAGAGCTGAGGTACAGGCCAGAGTCCAGGGCGCTGAGAGGATTCACCAGAGACAGAGTGAGGAGCAGAACAGGCAGATGGACTGAAACACACTGCTGAGGGGAGCAGCAGGCGAGACAGGAGAGGTCTGCTGCGCCATGTGGGCCCCCTCCCTGGCCGGTGGCAGGGATTGAACTCATGCTGCAGTGGCTGCAGTTTGCTTCATAGTGCGTTGCTTAACCCACTGCGCCACCAGGAGGCCCCTGCACACACTTTTCTTTCTTTCTTTTTTTTTTTAAAGATTTATTTATTTATGCATACAAGCACTAGGGTACAGGCCAGAGGTATGTGGGGTAGGGGGCAGTGAGAGGACTCACCACAGAGAGCAGGGAGCAGAACAGGCAGATCAACGGAAACACACTGCTGAGGGGAGCAGGGGGCACCGCAGGAGAGGTCTGCTGCACCATGTGGGTCCCCCCGCTGGCCGGCAGCAGGGATCGAACTCGTGCTGCAGTGGCTGTGGTTTGCTTCACAGTGCATTGCTTAACCCACTGCGCCACCAGGGGAGGCCCCTCCTGCACACACTTTTCTATGAGGAAAGTTTTCAAGAAGATGCTAAGAGTAGTAAGAATGAGAGCAGGAGACCCAAGTATGCCTGTGCCAGGGACTGTCTCCTCTGTCACTTTAGATACAGAAGTCCCTGGCGAGGTTGCCACCTGCCCTCTCAGTGTTTGTGAATGGTAACCTGCCTCTTCTCCCAGGTGTGTGAGCATCTGCTCGCTGGCCTTCAGCATGGACGGCATGTTCCTCTCGGCATCCAGCAACACTGAGACTGTGCACATCTTCAAACTCGAGACTGTGAAAGAAAAGTGAGTTGCAGATGTGCTTGTTTAAACAAAACAAAACCAAAAAATGCACTTTTCCTGCATGGAAAACATCAACACAGACCCTGCCTTTTGCTGTTGTTGCCAAAAAACACTCCCAAGCTAGCTGTAGGTTATCACTACATTTCAACTCAGCAGTAAAGTGGATTTTTTGCAGTAAGATGATGTTCCGGTGTGGGAGGTGTGCTCAAAGGAGATGTAATGAGAGTCAGGAAGGGCCACGGTAGAGTTCCCCATCAATGCTGTGTCCGCCTCTCGTGCTGCCTTACACATAGCTTGTGGACGTAGCCCTCCCACACAGCCTGGCCACAGAGCTTTTTTATTTCAAACCAGTGTCACTGAATGGATCTATATCTTGAAGGGGGTCCTCCCTTTAATTTTCAGAGAACATCCCTTTAAGGACCAGTATTACTTATTTATACTCTCTTTTATTCAAAGAGATACTCAAGTACTTTAGATACTTACAAAATAGTCATCAGATGAACATCAAAAACCAGGAAATAGCACTTTGATTGAGATTTGTACTAGTCAGGTTTTTAGAGGTTTCCTGTTAAAAGTTCAGGGGAATCATCCTGAGTTTGGTCCTCACATTGGCAATAAAGTGGGAACCTGATCATTTGCCATAATCTACCTCAGGAAGTGCATGACTGTTGCCGGTTCTGACATTTGAAGGGCCTCATTCCCTCACCTTTCTCAGGTGCTGGTACACTCTATACCACCCTCAGGGTGTACAGAGGTCATCATTTCTGCACACTCTTTCCTACAGTAGGAAAAACTCCTCTTTCAAGTTTTAGGGCTGATATTTGTGTGCGCGAACAGGGTCATTCTCACTGTAAAGAGTTCAGCTTTACACAGCAGATGACATTTCTGTCTTGTAGGCCTCAGGAGGAGCCTACCACCTGGACCGGGTACTTCGGAAAAGTGCTCATGGCTTCCACCAGCTACTTGCCCTCTCAAGTCACCGAAATGTTCAACCAGGGCAGAGCCTTTGCCACAGTTCGCCTGCCTTTTTGTGGCCATAAAAATATCTGCTCACTGGCCACGTGAGTAAGCATGGGTATTGCTGTCCTCCCTTTGCCCCATCCTCTGTCCAGTCAGGAGCTCCAGTTACAGAGGCTCCATAAAGTGCAGAGACTGGCTCGTGGTCTGTACATTGCCCCAGCCAGAGAATATCTCAATCTTAGACCTCTGATTTAGTCAAAAGTTTGGGGGACATGGAGAGAACCACAAAGTACACTGCACCATCTTCTATGTAATCATCTTCCTCTGTTTTGCAAGTATTTGAAGTGTTAATAAAAAACTTCATCAGATCCTAACCCTATGAGATAGCCAACTATTCTCCCTTGGGACCTGCGAACCAGTAGTGTCACATAGTGTGAGGCTCTCCCTGGAACTGCTGAGCACAGCTTCAGAACGCACGGGACGTAGGAAGTTCACTGTGACTGGCCAGAGTATGGCAGGTAGGACAGATTGTCCGGAAGTTCAGTGACAGACCATCCATGAGTCTACGCACACTGTTTGGCCTCCTTTTTATCTAAGTCTAGTGTTTTAGAAAAGTTTATGAAAGTAAATGTTAGTAAAGAGGAAAGCCATAAAATGGATTTTGTTCTGACCGCTTCTCCGATGGGCTTTGGTGTTGATCCACACAGTGCTTTGACATAGGACTGAAAGTAACACTGTGGGCATGAGCATTATCCTCTTCTGTGTTAACAGCTTAACTACAAGGAATCATTCTGGAAAATGTATCTCTTTTCAGGCTAATTCGTCCAGCCTCTATCATGAAGTGTGATTACACAAACTTGGACAGGCTGGCCTGTAGCTCCACAAGTAGGAGCTGCTGTCACACATACGGCTGTCATTGGTCACGGAGTTTGTATAGTGCATGACTGCCACACACACACACACACACACACACACACACACAACTACATTTGTACAGGGGTGAAGAGGTCTTCCCTGGTTATGGCAATGGGGAGGTTGCTAGTTTAGTAATTGTGTGTGAGACATGTGGTCTTAGAGTTTGATTGCATTTTATTTTCACTAGAATTCAAAAGATTCCTCGATTACTCGTCGGAGCTTCCGACGGGTACTTATACATGTACAACCTGGACCCCCAGGAAGGAGGCGAGTGTACCCTGATGAAACAGCACAAGTAAGTTGGCCTCATGCCAGCCATCGCCTCCTCTGGGCTTTCTGTATTGCCAGTCTTCTGTTGGCACCTGTGTCTTCATTTCCTCAAAGCCAGTATGCATCCCAGCATGGTTGGCCTGCACTGCTGAGAAGCCCCACTTTCCCAGACAAGACTTGATTTTGCCTCATGGTGGGGCCATGTGACCACCTGCCTCTTACACTTCTGCCAGTGACCCGTTCACTCTCTGGGTGGAGACAGGAGTAGACGCGGCCGGATGCAGCCGTGCTCTTCCCTGTGGCGGTTGTAAGTCCAGGCCTCCCCCTGTGAGTCCTCCAAGGATGGAACTTAGCATTTTGCAAGAATGGAATGACACGCTGTGCCATCCACAGTTTAGTACGCTTCTTCAAGATTATCTTGAAAAGAAGGAATTAATTAATACTGGTTCATGGGGAAACAGTGCAGTTTGATTTTCTGATGTTCCTTATTTGGAGGTTGGGAAGGTTAGGTTTCCAAAGGTTGTAACAATAGTACAATCACATTCTTTTATTTGTGTGTGTGTATGCGTGTAATTATAAATTATATATATAAATACATGTGATATGTGATTATATATAATCCTATTTATGGTTATAAACAGAATATTATATATGAGATCTCATTATCATATATGATCTATAATCATATATGGTAATATATGAGAGATATATATTGAATTTTATTTATGAGTACAAAGCTTAAAAGTGAAATAAAATGGCCTTACTAGGTGTAACTTTTGCTCATCAGACTTGTTATGTAAAAATCTAAGTGAACAGTCACACGGGTATTATTTAAAATCGTCCGAGTGTGTGCACATGTGTGAGTGTCCACCTCACGAGGGCTTTGTGCGTGTGTGGCAGCGGGTCTGGCCTGCAGGCCGCAGGGCAGTGTCACCATTGAAACCCTGACCGTTCTCACTGTTTGCTCTTCCCTACTGTTTCCAGACTGGATGGCAGCATGGAGACGACCAACGAAATCCTTGACTCGGCCTCTCATGACTGCCCCTTAGTAACTCAGACCTACAGCACAGCTGTAGCCAAAGGTGCTCACGTGCCTTCGTCCCCGACAAGACTTGGTAAGGGCTGTGGCGCAGACCTGGAAGATAAGTTATGCCGGGCCCTCTGGGCATGGTCCTCACGCTCTGCTCTTCACCCCATCCCAGTGATGCCTGCCACTCTCCCCTGGACAGGGACGGGGAGGACGCAGACACGGACACGCTTGTCTCTGCTTTAGTGGCAAGGCTTCCTTCTCAAGGCCGGATTCATTTTCTTCATCTTTGAAGAACAGCTCATCATGGCTTAGGCTATTTTGTGTTTACGTGAAGTGTCCCCTGACGTGTCACCTCTCAACTAAAATATTTCCCTGGATGTTGGTAACTGGGTGTTTACTCTCCTGCTGTGTGATCATTCACCATGTCTGCATCTGCCCTCTCTCCTTAACATGGGGCCGGGTAAGAGGAGGGAGGCCCACAAGAGCAGGACTCAGCCTCATTCAAGGCCATCTGCTGCAGCAGACAGGCAGACCAGTAAGGCCATTTGACCCCTTATGAACCGTCTCCCCTCCCCCCGCCAGTCCCCCAAAAGAAGTCAGCTTGAACTCAGGTGGGCAGTCGTGCAGTTTTGAAATCATCCCGCATACCCACGTCTAGACGCCCTTCTACTCTCCCTGTTCACTGAAGAATTTGTTCATTCAGAGGCCCTTGTTCATCACACAGGCATCTCTTTCAAACACTTTCGTTCTGATTATTGTAAACCTTATCTTCTGACAGCTGGTTTGAGCTGCCTAGGCCACAAAGAACTGGCTTCAGGAGAGAGAGCAAAATGCAGCCACACGGTGGGCAGCCATTTATGAACCCACCCTGTGTGCTCCAAGTCCAGCTTTAGGCCTGACTGCAGGAGTCACCTTCTCTGTCCCCAGGCCCTGAGGATGACATGCTGTCTCTTTGTCCCTGTGCAGCCTACACAGACGAGTTGGGTGCAGCAGGTGGCACCTGCCTGGAAGAGGAAGCGGGCGCCCTGCGACTGGAGGAAGACAGCGAGCACCCCCCCATGATTCTTCGAACTGACTGACCTTGACCTGTGAACTCTGACCCCAGAAGCAGAGAACACTGGCTTGACAGAGGACTTTGTGTTATGCTGCTATGGACTTAGACCTGAGTTGGGGGAGAAGATGGCAGAGACTTAAAAAGAAAAAAAAGATTGTAGCTGTAGTCTGATTCCATACTGTTGAGAAATACATTGTTTTCACTTCAGTGGCTTTTAATCCTGCTTATGAATTTTAGCTTTTTGTTTGTTTTCTCTTTTTGCCAAAATTAACTGTTTGGTGAAGCCCTTGAACTCTCCTTGCTTTGCATGCATTAATGTGCCAAGCCAGCATAGGAGCGCTAGAAGCCACTTTATAACAAACTGCAGTTGTCGGGTTTTTAAATATGTATAAAATGAGGAGCAAATACAAGGAGAAGGTGGCGTCATGCAGTGGTTCTGGTTGTTGAGGCTGGTTCTGCTCAGACAGTCCAAGAGCCCCCAGGTCTTGCCAGGGCTGGGCCAGATGTTGGCTTCAGGAAGGAGACCTCACTCCCCAGAGCCCCTCCTGGACCATTTCCCCCATTTATTTTGTTAATTAAATTCTTTCCAAATTAGGTTATTCTGAGATTCTCTTCCATGGTGGATTTTCGTTTCTGACTTACTTTCCATGTGGATATAGGAAGAGAGTGGTTCTAATTATTGCAAACCTTACCTTCTGACAGCAAGCGGACATGAAAGAATGTTTAGAATTAGGAGCAAAAGAAAGTGGTTTTGTTTTTTATATAATTTATCTAGTCTTTATTAATCTTCCTGTTGAATAACGGTGGTTTAGGGTTTTTTGGGTTTTTTTTAAGGAAAGTTTCTAGCTATTCCTATGCCCTGTGAAGCCCAGAGTTAAAATGTGGTGGGTGCCCAAAGTGCCCTCGTAGCCTTGAGCTCCGCGGCCTGTCAGGGACCCTTCCTCCTGCCTGTGTCAGGAGCAGTAGATAGAAATACGAGAGGTGGTGGCTGTGAAGACCTACTTTACCAGGTGACATGTGCCTTTTCTATTTTGATCTTAGAGAATTTGTTCAGCTAAGTGGTAAGAGAATGTGGCCCCAAGTTCCGGTATTTGCCTAGCTTCCCTTTTCATTTTTTCAAAATTAAGACAACCTCAAATACCTCAAATTCTGCATTTCAAACCAAGACACACAGCAGTTAAATTTTGAGGGCATTTAAGTGGAAGCTAATGGCTTAGAAGTTTGTTGTAGATTTTTTGAATGGTGACAAGGATGGAGTAAAAAGAAAGTGTGTTCGCACTGCCTTTTCACCTTGTCGGGTGTATGAGCAGAGGAGGGGTCAGGTGTCTGTGTCAGATTGTGTGTGTCTTGGTGGTAGCAGCTGAGTGGCCTATAGAAGGGAAAGGGGAGTGTGGGTTGAACTGGCTGCCCAAGGACGAGCGCCTGGGATCAATCAGGCCGTGCACCTTGGGCTGCTTGCAGGCAAAGTCCCAAATACACAGGCTGCTTAGAAATCTCTGGAAAAGCTGGTTACGGAACAACAGAAAGTTCCGCTTTAGTCAGAGATAAAGGTGGGCGTGTCCAGGATCCTTGATGCAGTATGACCTGTGGTGATGCAGGCTCTAGCAGAGTAAGCAGCAATTGCCTGTACCAGTCGTTGGGCATAGGACCTGGAATGTTCTCACTGTCTCTCAAGTCATTGCGCTCCTCTTCCAGGCCATATCTGGCCAGAGTGAACGGTAATGGTGAAATTCAATTTCAGTGTACGTGCTTGATGTAGGACCCTGGGGGAGGGTTTCCTGACAACCAAAGAAAGAACCGCGTTTTCCGTTTTGTGTTGGACTGTTACTGGTCATGGTGCCTGCTTGTTGACTTAGGTGCTTGTGATGTGGGGAGTCAGCTGGACCTGCAAGGGTGCTCATGGTCAGAGGCCATGGTCAGCGTCCTAGAAGGGGTGGGATTCTCCTCCCTCTCTCAGTCTGTTTCCTCACTTCAAGATGGGCAGCTAGGAACAGTGAACCATGACCTGTGTCCTCTGCCCGTCCCCACGCTCCCAGGGGCCAGCAGGGCTAGAAGGTGAGGTGGCACTCCCTGTAGGGTGCTCCTGGGTTCCAGAAGCCCTTTGGTTGCTTGGAGTCTCACTTAACCTGTAGAGTTCTCGGCAGAGTAAACAAGTGGGTGTGTGTCCGAGGCTGGCTGAGCACCACTGCAGGGTCCCCACCCTCCGTTGCCCCTCTGGGTCTCATTGCCACGAGCACCTGTACTTTGTACTCTAATGGGCCAAGCCCAAGCAGCAGGGCAGGGCTGAGGCTGCAGGGGAGTCAGGAGAGGAAAGAAGCCACTGAGGTGTTGCTGCTGGAACTCACTGCCGTGCCTGAAGCCTGTTGAGAAGGGACTCCGGCAGAACCAAGCTGCGTGTGAACTAACTGAACTCCCAACTAGACACCAATGTTCATTTTTATGTAATATTTTTCCAAACTTTAGACTAAAGTTGGTTGAGGGGGGAGGAAACAAAACCTGAAAACTTAACAAACTGTATAGATGGGACCAAACCTTTTGTATTTCCTAAAATGAACCAACTGTTGGATTGAAACCTGGAGTTAAAAAAAGAACTGAATTCAGTCCCCGATTCTGCCACCTTAGTGGCGGTGCAGCTGGGGCGGCTCCCCGGGAGCCTCGGTTTCCTGACTGGACAGCAGGATGACCCTCCCGCGTAGGGCTGTTGTGAAGTGTGACTCCACGCGTGTCCTGCAGCCCCCAGCTCAGCCTGGGCCTCAGGCGCCAATAAACATTGAAACGGAAACTGGTCTTCCGAAATTAAAGTGAGCAATTTTATTCAGTTCTGGTTCAAAGCTGGGTGGGAAAGACGAAGTATCCATCACATGTGGGTGGCCCCATGGCTCCCTGCCATCCGCACCTTTCCTACGAGCCGAAGAATGACGAACCGTCCTGTGAGTGGCCGGAGCAGGTTGGGGGACTTGTTGCGCCTGGCCACGGTCACCCAGGTATGGGCGGGTCGCCACCAGGACAGAGGTGCAGGGAGTCCTGGGCCTCCACCTTCCTCCCAGAGCAAGTCCCCTTCCTGGCCAGCATGGAACTGATCCTGGTCTCTACCTACAGCAGCGTGGCCCTGCCCTTGTGTCGGGCGCACCGCAGAGTGAGTCACCAAGTCCTTCCTACTCGGTGTCATTTGGGGAAGAGAAAGGAAAAGGATCTTCTTGACTTCCCCTTGGCTCATAGTGGGCCCCATACTGATCTCGGCACTTGCAGGTAGACTGGACATGCCTGGGTCACAGCTCAGCCAAGGAAAATGGGACCATCAGTGATGGCAGGAAAATGTGTTCCTGGTTAATCCTGCTGCCACTCACACCTCCGTTACGGCGCTGGCCGTGACAGGTCCGCTGCCCCAAACCTCTGTAGATCCCATCTGCATGCAGAGAATGGCAGAACCCCTATTTAAGACACTAGCTAGCAAGCTGAAAACCCAAATACGTTATTTTACAAGTGTACTTAAACTTGAGGTGGACAGATGGAAAAGGTCCTGTTTGTTTCTGCAGCGTCAGAGATGTGAAGAGAGCACACTCAGGCCGCCGGTGTTCTGTTTGGGGAGAGGGCTTTCAGCACCGTCGTTTTTTGTGAGTAACTTCTTTCTTACTGAAAGCATATGGTAGTGAGTTGCCAAGCAGACAGATGTCACTGGTGTGTATCCTTACCCGTGTCATATCCTTGGCCCAAATCTTGTACCTTTTCATTCTGTGGATTTTGTGAAGCACAAGCAAAAATCAGATTTTGAGGCTTGGCCGGCCCTTATCCTTCTGGTACCTGACCAGGAAAGTCATTTGGAAAAATTAAATCTTTTTAAAGCTGAGAATTAAAGGGACTGTTTTGATTCGTCACCCCCCTTATTTTCATTCTTGACTTTACGTTGCTCTTTTAGGTGAAACTTGGGGCGAGGGCTGAGTGTGTGAGACTGGAGGTGAGTGTGTGAGTGTGTGCAAGAACGAGTGTGAGTCTCAGCCATGGGTAGGTGTGCTCACTGATCATGCGGCACACAAACCAGACTGGAAAACCCGTTGCTGTCAGCATTTTATAACTGCATCAAGAAATGAACTCCTGTGGTGCCGCCCCCCGCCCCCACTGATTCATTGCCTGCTCAGACTACGCGTCTCATTTGTACCAGGTTCAAATGCACTGAAATTCTACCTGGAATATTACAGCAAAATTTCTGAATCCTGCAGCCTGACTGAAATCTTAAGATTTTTACCCAGAACTCATTCATTCCTTGGCCTTACCTGATTATAAAAATCTGAAGTTCCCCACATGGGGAGACTAATAAGCAGGTGAGTGCTCTTGGGGCCCGCAGGCGGTTTGATTTTGTTGGTGGAAGTGGTTGGCTGCATGGAAGGTGGACTCAGTGGCTCGCCTTCATGTTTTAATTAAAATGTTACTTAAATGCAGTGCTAGTTTGGCGGCTTCTTTTAGAAACACATCTTTCTTTACACTGAATTCAGTCAAATTTCCCTGCTGGTAGTGGAGAGCTCATTCCTTTTATATGAAAGGCCAAAATTGTCTTGTTTTGTCCCCTACAGAACCAGCCCCATGGTGGCAGCACAGGGGACTTTCTGGTGGGCTGGTCACTGTCCTCTGAGTTGTGTCTGGACTTGAGAGCTTTGAAAGGACTTGAGCAGCATCTCAGGGTATCAGTGCTTCTCAGAGCCCCCATCCTGGTGGAGGGGGTACTGATGTAAGTCTTCAAAGAAACAAGACCACATAAACCCATGAGCTGATTTGGGTTGCTGCTTTTCAAAATGAGCATTTTTTTTCTACTATAGTGCGTGCTTTTTCTCGTGGGTTAGGGTTAATGTAAGATGTGCTTGAGGCCCTTTAGAACAGCCGCGTTTTTCCTCCAGGGCATGCGGCCAGGAAGACAGTGGTGTGCTCAGGGCCACCTCTGGAGGAGGTCCCCTCCGTGTCCCTCGTTGACCTGCCCCTAAGGTAGTTGTGCCTAGGCTCACTGGAGCCGGCCCCCGAGGGGTCAGTCCAGGAGGGCAGCAAGGCCGGGAGTGCATGCAGGCACGCTCGGAGCCATGTGCGGGAGCTCACCTGCCCAGGTTAAGGAACTTGACAGAACAAGGTGCATATTAAACAAGCTATTTCCAGCTCCAACCACCATCTTTTGAAATTATGCCCTTGGGATGCCCTGTCCAAAGCTGCCTTTCATGGGAGCCTTCAAGTAAGCCTGGGAGTAAAGTGAGTCTTAAGAAGAAGTCCTTCCTGCCTGCCCTTGTCATCTATGGGACGAATGCCTTGGAGAGGCACCCGAGGGCACTGCCTTCCCTGGGCCTGCTCACCTCCGGTCTCCCAGGGCCAGGCACCAGGGCTAGTCGGCCTTATCCCTAGCCTGTCCTCGAAGCAGGAAAGTCCACAGAAGGCGCTCTACTGGCCTGGGCCCTGGTGGGGAGGGGGCCATCACCAGTGGGGCAAACAGTCCAGCAGCAGCTGGGTCTGCATGGGTCTCCCTGCTGTGCTGAGTCTTCATCTGCCCTTCCAGCTCCCTCCTCCACGCTGACTCTGTACATGTGCTCTCTACAGGAGAAGTTGCTTTGTTTTGCTGTTATATATGCTTCTCTAAATAAAAAATGCAAATTATCTGAAAATAGAAAAAGCTCATTCTGGTTTACAGCTATGCTGCGTTCAGGCTCTGACTTGGTATCCTCAAGGTGAGGATTTTCTTACGGGGTGGGTGGTGGTCGGACACCAACAGGGAATGATGCCACCCTTCTCTGAGGCTCTGGGGCCCTTCCCCATCCCTCCAGGGGGCGGGGCCAGAAAAGCTCTTCCAGGAGGTGTGGTCTCTTGGGAACGGTGGTTGCCAGGACACTCAAGCCTCCTCTTAGAACCATGGTGGAGGGGGTGTGAGGCTGGTTGGAATGACAGCTGGTTGGGGTGCCCAGCTCAAGCTTCTGTCCTTGGGGCTGGACAGGCAAACCAGGAGCTTTTTCCACAAGCTCCTTAGGAAGAAGAACCTGCAGCAGGAAAACACAGAGCCCATCCATTTCCTCGTATGCAGAGAGGCTGCCCTCTGATCCAGAAGCGGACTTCCGGTTGGCACCTCGGGGCATCACTCCCTCTAGGCAGAGCTGAGGAGGGTACTGGGGATGCTCCACGCCCCCCCTTTGCACAGCTGGCAGCTGCATGGGAATGCTTGCTTCCCACCAGGCCCCTCGAGGGGCTGTGATTTTGCCAACCCTGCTGTGACCTGTCGCCAATTAATCGTGGCTGCCAAATCAAGGAGAACACAGTTGATTGTCACCCCCACTGGACCCTGTGGCTCCGTGCGTGATCTCAGCCTTCAGACAGCCAGACCCCACCCTGGTGCCAGAGCCCCACTGGCAACTGTGCGAGTGGACAGCAGATGGATGACTCCTCGAAGAGAGGATGCCAGGGTCCCAAGTGCATTCATGGGGAAGCTATAAAAGCCTTTGCCAGGCTGGGGCGGGAGTTCCAGCAAGGGGGCCTCAGTTTTTCCCTCTGCTGCAGGGAGCTGCCCACACGGCACCTAGGTGTGTAGCAGGGCGTGGGGTTCAAGAGGAGCAAAGGTGAAGTGAAGTCAGATTCTGGGCTAGACCACATGCTTCTTCCATTCTAGCCATCACCCGTTCGGTGTTTGTGAAGTTGGAGTGTGTCTCCAGCCCACGTGTGTGGCTCACGGTTCCTCCGGTTCCGTTGGACCAAACAGGGCCTGTGGACCAACGTCCCTCTCACTGCCCCTGGCCCTGGATCACCCTGGAGCCCACTGCCTGCTCTGAAGCAGACACAGCCTGGGTGGGGGCACGCGGTGCAGACCCGAGGACCCAGGGCGGGCCGTGTTGGCGGAGGACAAGCACACGCCAGCTACCGGGCGGTCAGATTTTCGTATCAATTTTCTGGGTATAAATGTAGAGGCTCGACAGAAACGTCCCTTCTGATCATCCCCAAAGCTAATGCAGGGTTAACATTTTTGAGTTTCCTTCCAGCTACTTTGCTAACAGAGAGATCATTTTACAAGATGATTTCTTTAAATTAGCATGCAGTTCGCCTTCTCCCTGCGCTGCTAGTGCGGGTCTGTTTCTCCAGTCCCAAAACTGGAATCCGCTCTCTGACAGAGGGTTTGTGCTCCAGGCACGGCGGCCACCTGGCAGTGGGCATGAGGGGTGGGCACTGGTGCTGGGGATGGGCACGGTGCGCTCAGAGCCTGAGGCTGCAGCGGGGCCTGAAACAGCAGAGCGCCGGGCCGGACGGAGGACGGGGGGTGGGGTGTGACTGGCGTGTGTGCACACGTGTGAGTGGTATGTGTGTGTCTCAGCCTGTCCTAGTTGCTATAACAAAAATACCACGGGCTGGAGAGTGTGTATAATCAAAGGAACTTTATTTCTCACAGTTCTGGGGCTAGAAGTCTGAGATTAAAGAGCCCAAAATTTGGTGTCTGGTGAGGCCCGGCTTCCTGGTTCATGTATGTCCCCCCACAGTGGACGGGGTGAGGAACACTGGGGTCCCTACTACAAAGGCACTGTCCCCATGCATGAGGGCTCCCCTGTCCTAGCTACCTCCCAAGGACCTCACCTCCCAATAGCATTGCATTCAGCCTTAGGATTTACCGTATTAGTCTGAGGGCACAGGTATTCAGTCCACAGCAGTGTGCGATCTGTGTGTGCACATGTGTGTGTGGAGTTGGAAAGAGCTTCCTTTAATTCCATCGAGACTATTAGCCTTGTCATTCACAACAGCTCACTGCCAGTGTCCCAGCCACGGGCTTCTGTTCTGGGCTCGCGGCGGTTGTGTGGCCATGGGCAGTGGATGGGGGAAGCCAGGCCGGCCTCGCAGGGCTGTCAGAGCTGGTGGGTTGTCCTGCAGGGCACACTGACTGCAGGACATACAGTTCTTGTGGGGTTCGCCTCTCTACCACCCCCTGCTTGCACCATATTTCACCCCTCCTGCTCACAGTCCCTGCACAGCCTGCAGTTTCCAGGATTCAAATCCCAACTTGATCACTTGGCTGCTGGGTTACACAGGGCAGCAGTAACCAGGGTGGCTTAAACAACAGTCTTATTGCCCTACAGTTCCAGAGGCCAGAAGCCCAAAATCAAGGTATCAGAAGGTTGTGCTCCTCAGGAAGCTCAAAGAGAGGCTCCTTCCTGCCCCTTCCGGCTCCCGGCGGCTCCCAGCGGCCCTTTGACTATGGCCACATCACTTCAGTCTCTGTCTTGACACAGCCCAAGGCTGTGTGTCTGTCCTCTCTTCTGACAAAGAAGACACCTGTCATTGCATTCAGCATCCACCCTAAAATCCAGAATGATGCTCTCTCAAGGTCCTCAACTAGTGACGTCTGCAAAGAGCCTGTTTTTAAGACACCATTTTGAGCCTCCAGATGGACATAAATTCGGAGACACACTATTCTACCTTGGGTTGCTTGGGTTGCTGAGGACATTTGTTAAGCCTCCAACCTCGGACCTCCCTGGTGGCACAGTGGGTTGAACGTCGCATGTGAAGCACCTGCTATAGAGCAGTGCGAGTTCAATCCCCAGCCCAGCCAGGGAGGGGACCCACATGGCGCAGCAGACCTCTCCTGTCTCACCCGCTGCTCCCCTCAGCAGTGTGTTTCAATAGATCTGCCTGCTCTGCTCCCCGCTGTCTCTGGTGAATCCTCTCACCTCCTGCGCCCCTGGCCTGTACCCCAGCTCTTGTATGCATAAATAAATAAATCTTTTTTTTAAAAAAAAAGCTTTCAGGGGCCTCCCTGGTGGCGCAGTGGGTTAAGCAACACACTATGAAGCAAACCGCAGCCGCTGCAGCACGAGTTCAATCCCTGCTGCCGGCCAGAGAGGGGACCCACATGGTGCAGCAGACCTCTCCTGCTGTGCCCGCTGCTCCCCTCAGCAGTG